>CM035420.1:135721471-135828971 GCA_020310875.1 Ceratopteris richardii
CAGTCTCCACGAGGCTGACATCAACGTAAGCATGGCCAGCCACACTTGATTTAATAGTTCATTGTCTTAAAAAGAGGAAGGCCGGAACTCTTTCCAATCAGGAATTATTACCTGGCTGTGGAGCACCTAGCAACACCTGTCTCTCTCCAGCCTTTTTTAATAACTATCCATACATGTAGACATGATTGCCACTTCTGGCGTTGTATCTCACAGGGTTTGTATCTATGATCTCAAGGCTATTGATTTTAGATGTGCTACCACTATGACACCATGCACCACCACCACCCACACACCACCACCACCCCCTCCCCCCCCCCCCCCCCCCCCCCTCTTTTTCTTTTTCCTTCCTCTTTTTCTTCCTCCCTGCTCCCTCTTCCCCCTGGCCGGCTCTGCTCTGCCCCATGTGACACACAACACAAATGAAAGGAAGTAAAAGCAAAAAAGAAGAGAACAGAAACTGATTTCTTTCTTCTTTGTCTGTTGAAAGTGAAACGGTCCTAATGAATGAAATACTCTTTGAACCATGTGACACCAGGACTGAGATGTATACTAGATGATTCCTGTATTTGTGGCTTAAGATCACTGACTAATTGTTTGGTATGCATCTATCAGTGTCAGGGAATGGATTTAGCATTGACATCCCTGCAGTTTTTGTATCGAAGGAAGCTGGATTTGTTCTGTCACAGTTCGTTAATGATAAAGATGCTAGACTGTATATGCTTCCTGCTCTTGAAACAAGTGCTTGGTCAGTCTTAGCAGTATCATCAATCTCTCTGCTGACACTGTCTGCCATTTTATCTACCTTCTTGTTTGTGCGAAGGCAACGTCTTAGGCGTGCAAATCTCCGTCTTTTGCAAGAGCCTACAGGGCTCAGTAATGATGAGATTAAAGCTCTTCCTATTGTAGCTTTCAATCAAAAGGATGTTGCAAGCCCGGAGTCCTGTGCTATCTGTCTTGAGGAGTATGCCTTTGGTGATAAGCTTCGGATTCTTCCATGTAAACATCGTAAGTTCTGTTGCTTTGTTTCCTTTTTATTACGTTTATATTTCTCAAGAGTGTGTTACATTTTCGTTCTGTTTCATTTCTCAAGTCAGATTATAATATGAAGGATGATTCCAGTTTGATTGGACATTTTCTTGGGTTTTTCGGTCATCATTGTGTTTGTATGGTTGTTATTTTCTGAGTTGAGTGCATAATCCTTTTATTTTCAGTAAATTAATTCATTTATCACAGTAATTAAATTTTATAGCTGATATAAAGCTTGCAAGGGCTGGCAAAGTTTTTTGCAGCAGATCAACCATTAATAACAAGTCCGTAAGCGTAATACATGTACTTAATGTACAAGAGGGTTCTTATGCATTCCATTCGCAATCACTTGAATGGTCTGCTCCACGTGTTTGAAGGTGTCTTCCAGAAAAGATAGGATTTTATGCAAGCTTTCTGTAACCTTGATTCTGTGCCGAAGTTATTAATATAGATTATTTGGTTGTTTGGACAGGATTTCATGTGCCATGTATTGACAATTGGCTGAATCGTAGGCCCTTCTGTCCAATATGTAAGAGGGAGGCGTTTAGCACCAGTATTGAAGTAAGTTCTGACAATGCTCCCTTGCTCAGTTCCATCTCATGGCAATTAGGCTCTACACTGCCATTGTTAGTTTCACCTGGTGCTGCAAGTGGGCGTGCAGCTGAGTCCTCTTCAGCTGGTGAGTCTTCCCTTTGAACGAAGGCCTAATTTCTGCCTTGCTGTCAGCATCAATTTATTTTGCTGGTCAACAGATGATGTTCCATGCTGATCCTTGGCAAATGGAGGGACATTCTATGGGCGACTTAAGGAAATTAAGAAGTCCTGAAAAACTGTCTCCTGCACACAGAATAGTTGTGCTAAAACCTTGGCATATTAAATATCAATCGCTTGCATTCCCATATTGTATTTGCTTGGTGTACATGTATATATTTATTCATCACGTGCCCTACGAACAATGTCCAACATTGATTGGCACGTGGCCGTAACTTATGTTACTCAAAGATATCTAGTAAAGCATTATAATAAATTGTGTAGATGTGGAGGATGTCAATGGTTGTATCTAGTGAGGGAAGATGCATTTGCATCATTGTGTTAGTATCCAGAGTTGATGGATTCTCTTGTATGATCCTCAACACTTGGAACCTTAACCTTGACCTGATAGGGCCAGATCCTTCCAACTCTTTAAGCTTCTTTTCTTCCATCAGCCTTTCCGGCCTCACAATCATCAGATGACCATATGCGAGTATGTACACAATAAAGAGAGGCATGTTTGATTTGCATTGAGTGGGGGGATGGTTCTTAGAAGAATATGTGCTTTTCTATGTTCATTCACACAACACGAGCGATTATTAGTCATTTACATATATTCAACAATGTCATACAAAATTAAGAACAATTTTGTAAAATTTGAGTGTTTAATCAAGTGAAAACTACTCAACAGCAAATTCGCATCTATAAATGATTGTTATAGCCTATATACAAAGGAAAGTGAAGAACACTGTCAATACAACATCAAAGGGCAATTGGTGCATCATGCGTTGATAATCTCATCTCACATGACAGTGGCACATTTTGTATGTGCTTCCAATACTGTAATATCCTTGTAAAATTTGTGCATGAATGTGCATTGAGTTGTACTTTGCATCAAAGTAATTTGCAACCCCCTTTTTTGTCGGTGTCCCTTTGTCTTTTGCAATTGTTGAGTGATGACATCAATATTGTGGTTTCTTGTTCATGTGAATTGTTATGATTTTATATGAAAGTGCAAGTATTAATTCAGCAAAAAATCTTTGATCGTCTCATGAATCCCTTACCAACAAGGTTCCTAATTATTGTTACATGTATATTGTAAGGTTGTGTTTGTTTAGGTTATAACTCTTGATGTTCAATTGTTTGATATTCTACCTAAGAGAAAATATTTTCCTAAGGTTTGATTGGAGGGGGGTGCTTAGGAAGATGAAATGGTCGTGATAGCCGGGGACAAACTAGTGATAGGAAGATAAATTATGTATAGGTAGGCTTGTGAACACGTGTAAGAAATCTTGTGTTCATTCTCATATTGAAGTATTTGCTCATCTCATTAAATTTTTTTCCAATAAGATTCCTATGGGTTTTTACATGTGTGTTGTAAGGATGTATTTATTTAAGTTATAACTCTTGATGGTTGTGGGAGTAGAGTCACCCCTTCAACCTCTCTTGCCCAGTTCATAGGAACTAGTATTGTTCCTCACAAGTTGTGAGCCACATATATTCACCACATACACAAAATGAAGTTCTATTGTGTACTTAGACTTCATGTTTAGTCACAAATCTCATCTGTGTGCAATTTTCGCATTGTTTGTAAATAGATGATTCCACACAGATAACATTCCAACATCATAGAATACAACGCACACTTTACATAAGAAGTTGAAAAGATTAAACTATTTCATTACGAAACGGAAAAGGAAGTTAGTCTTTGACAATCGTTTACATTGTGGTCTAGAGTGAAATATTTGCACATTCGAACAACGTTGTAAGAAGTTAAAACATTACACATTTGTGCGCCTTCATGCATGAAGATAACTACAACCATGATTCATGATCTTCTAAACTTTCCTTCATGCATATCCTTGGAACTATGTTAGATTCTTTATAGGAAAATATGTTTGGCGAATTCAGATATGAACGTGATTTCTTACAATTTTTTAATACATCGATTCAAAATCAAACCCATTACAGAATATAGTGGTTATCTAGAAAATAACTTATGCAAGTATATATACTAGTTTTAACACATGGCACAACCCGATGGGGATCTAAGCATTCCCACCTTGCATACTAGTTTCAACACATGGCACAACCCTATGGGGATCTAAACATTGGTTTTAAAAAAGATGATTAGGTTAGGGACTTGTAATCCCTTGATCCTTGCTTTTTGGATTGACTAGGCCAACCATCACATTTGATAATTGGCCTTGCTCTTGAATGTTTTCATCGTCATTCAACTATTGCATCATTTTGCATTGTTACTTCATGAAAATCACGTTGCATTATGTGTGTATGACAAGATTTTGTTGCATCTTCATGACCCACATCTTCAATACTTGTATCCTCTGGATCGAATTCCTTATCTTTTCCAATGGTTACTAATTATTGTAAGCAATAAATCGATTGTACTAGCTCTCTTCACTTTGTTATTTTTGGAAGTACTACATTGTGATTATCTTTATTCTCTATCGTTATTTGTGGAGTTGTGAAGTGGGTTTTCAATTCTCGCTACTACGACTTTGAATCCTGTACCTCCTTTTTAAATTGAGATTTTGAGAATGACTCGCATGATTTAAGCACAACTGCATTCAATCTACTTTTAATCTTTGAAAAGAACATTTGGGTTTGCACTTGCATCTATTGCTTTATATTATCAATATTCGAGCTTACAATATATAGTACATCTAATTCCAAATCTTCAAAAATATCTTTTAATTTTTGTTTCAACTCTTTGATCCTTTTAATAGATTTTTCAAGTAGATATTTTCAGATTTATTTTTGATCAGTCTTCAACTATGCCATTGATTTTCTCTAACCAATTTCACCAATCAACTTTTTATACCTATAGTGCTTGTGTATGTTGCATGATCATTCGGTCGATCCTTCAATTTCTTTGAGTATAATTTCTCTGTATCCAAATGATCCCTCATTTTAACCGTCTTCTTTAGAATCGCGAGTTGCTATGATCTTCTTTAATATGTATGGAATATTATTACAACTTAAGCACGTTCCATTGAAGTTCATAGTTTTACCTTCGTAATATTGAGTCGTGTAGAGATATTTGACTGAAATATGATTTAACCACTTCAAGGGTATCACTAGCCTTACCAAAGGATAATTTGGTATGATGCAATTGACACCCTTAGCTTTAGTGTTGAATCATTATGAAAACGAGGCTTTGGTTTGACATTCCATTTGATTTTCAATTTGGGCTTCACTATTTAGATGCATCCTATAGGTGATTGTGTTGCATGTATTGGTGTGATAAATTGAGGAATATCTATGAATAGGCCCAAATTTGTCTTCTTGTTTGATTGCATGCCTTTTTTTCGGTTAATCTTGTAACAATTCTTGTTGTCAGGGAAGCACTAGATTGTGTCCTTTGTCTAGAGTAGACAAGATTATAGAAATATGTTTCTACCCCATGCATAGGAACACAAGACAGGCATAGACAATGGATAGAGAAAGTCCCACAACTTGAGATCAATGGATATGAATAACTTGACGAGACATGATACATGAGATCCCATAACTTGGGATCGTAGTATGAAACACAATATCAAAATTACAAGTTCTCACTTGATGGAGATGAACTAGTTACAATATACAACTAGATAGGATATCATACAATGACATTACAAAAATTACAAGATAAGATGTCTAGGAACTAGAGTAGATCCATCATGGTGCATCATGATCGCACCACTTCACTTGGTAAAATGTAAAAAAATAGGGAAAGAAACAAACCTCATTTGGGTGATTAGAAATGGATAAGAGAAAGGATTTTATCAACAAAGGTCAGTTAGTATATTAGTTTTTTTAATCTATGGGTGCTTTTATTTGGAGCGAGATATTGTGTAATCATTCATGAACAATTTATGAATACTAAATTTCTATTTACTAATGTTTGAAGTCTCGAGCTTTAACATTGAAGTTAATAATCATGTTCTTGTTGGGTGTCTGAGTGAGTGAGGAAGCACGAATAGAAGTATACATGAGTGAAGGGGATCGAAGCACAGAGACACATGATGGTTGGAAGAGCACTCTGTTGATACATGATTGATAATATGAGAATGAATGAAGTGAGAGCTATTAGTGAATCCCTAAGTACAAAAGCACCACCACATGAGTATATCACATATATGTGGTTACATGGGGAAAAAACCTCTAGTTAGCACTAGAATAAAAAGTTCACATGTATAGGAAAATGGTTCACATCAAAGCTACTCATGGGACATATAAGTGTAATAAACCTCCCTAGAGCAAATGATGTGAACACATACAAGGAGTGACATATCAATCTCCACAAGGTAATAATTCTAAAGCTTCAAGCTTTTCTCGTCGAAGAGCTTTGGTGTATATATCGACCACATCATCTTGTGTAAGCACATATACCAAATCAATATCTCTAGCATGAAGGCACTCTATGACATAATGATAATGAGCCTCGATGTGCTTTGTGCATGCATGAAACATCAAATTTCTTGCAACTTCCAATGCACTTTTAGTATCAAAGAGAATATGTGTAGGTGCATCAATCTCCATGCATAGATCCATCAATAGGTATCTGAACTATATACACTCCATTGTTGGTGTGAATACTGCCTTGTACTCAGCTTCACAACTTGATGTGGCCACAGTAGGTTACTTCTTACTCAACCAAGATATGCATGATCCTCCAAGGAAAAAGCAATTACCACTAGTGGACATCCATGTACCATAACAACCAACCCAATCACTATTTGTAAAAGCATGCAAGCATGAATGAACATCTCTTTCATAAAAGAGATCTGAATTCAAAGTGCCTTTGAGATATTGAAACACAAGCTTAATCATTTGCCAATGCTCAGTGTCAAGGCTATGCATAAATCAACTCAACTTGTAAATTGCATACTCTATGTCTGGCCTTGTAATTACATGCATATATCAAACATCCCACAACTTATAGACAAAGAGAAGTATAAATCAGCCATAAACATGCCAATCTTCTCATCACATGACCGACTCGATAGAATGTCATCAACATAAAGAACAAGCACTCTAAGATCAGCCCCATCTTTGTGTACATAAAGTGTGCTTCAATTGGACCACATGTAAAACCAAAAGTAATCAAGTGCTTATGTATCCAATTAGACCATGCACGTGGAGTTTGATTAGGGCCATACAAAGTCTTATGCAAGTGGCCAACCATATGCTCTTGACCTTTGATGGAAAATCACAGGATGTTTCAAGAAATCACATAGATCTCTTCTTGCCATTCAAGAAAGTTATCTTTATATCCAATTGACACACTTCCAACCACGATGGCAAGGCGTGTTAAAAAATGAGTGGCTTTTCATTACATGCGGTTGCAATAAGAGATACATCCACAAAGTCACTCTCGCAGCTTGATCTTGTTCTACCAAGTGAAGAAGCACTCAACTTAATATCTTACAATGTTTTTCGTAGCCAGTTTAGCATAGTGTGCATCCTTGATACACATGTGTACCTCATGTAATACATGGTCAAAATGTACATCAAAAGTTGCTTGAATATCGTGTGGAATTTGAGCCATGTGTTTGTTTGGATGTTTTCAATCATCTTTGGTTGGAATTTTTCAGCCATGTTTCTTTGCAAATTTCGAGAAATTCAGCCATTTTTTATTGAAAATTTTTAGATCTTTGAATCTCATTTGAATGGCCTACATGGCCATATTCAAGCACACTACTTTGAAACAAAAGCATGAGTGTATATGTGAGCTAAATATTGGGTGAAATTTACATTTAAGTAAAGGATAAGTTGAATTTTCAACAAATACCACATCTTGACTTACAATAATTTTGTCATGGATGGTATAAGCAATAACCTTTACTAAATACTATATCCAACAATTATACTTTCTTTGCATTGTCATCAAGTTTGTGATATGTTGTTGCGATGGCACAAGAGCATATGCCAAACAATCAAATATGTCCATATGACTAACCATTGACTACCATTCATTCCAAGCCTCATAAGGGTACGACTCTCAATGCTTTTGTGGGACAATGATTTAATACATAGTTTGTACACATGATCACTTCCATCCAAAAATTATTTGGAAGATGCTTTCCTTTAATCATACAATTGTTTGTTTAAAAAATGTTTTATGTTTTCCCTCCACAAAACCATTTTTTTGAGGTGTATATGGGACTATAAATTGGTGGACAGTACCTCTTTTAGAAAGAAAAACATTAAATTCATGTGACATGTATTCACTAGCACAATCCATGCAAAGAGTCAAAAGCTCTCTCCACAAAAATTTTCAACTATAGATAAAATTATTTTAAAGCAAGAGAATACCTCATTCTTTGCTTTCATAAGATACACCCAAGTATGGCGTGCCGCATCATCAATGAACGTAACAATGTTTGCCAAACGACTCTTAATTGCACCACATACATCACTATGAACAGTTGTGATTTTTGTGTACCATGTGTAGCATCATCTTTTGGAAAAAGAGCACAATGCATTTTTTCAAGTATACAACCTTCACATGCATGATTTTCAATGGACTAAAGTGTTGGCAAAGCAACAACCATATCCTTCATTTGCAAGTAAAACAAAGTATTGAAGTTAAGTGACCAAATCTAGCATGCCATAACTCCATTTCAGGCATAGAAGAAGTATGTGTAAGGAAGGCATTTGAGGCAACTCTCTTATATGTCCAAACAATACAAGCCATTGCATAGAGTCTCGACATCACAATAACGTTGCCATTGCTAAAATCATGAACCATAGATTTGTTATCAAAAGTGTACATGAAGTCTGACACTAGCAATAATAGGAAAAAAAATCAAATTCTTCTTGATATTGGGTACATACAATGCATTCTTGAGAGTAAGAATACCTCTATTTGAAATCGTAAGCTAAATTTCTCCAACTCGAATAATAGGATAAGAAGCATTGTTTGCACATACAAAATGTCCTCCCTTGGGTGAATCTTTCAAAGATGCAAAAAATCTTTTGCATGAAGTGATATGCTTTGAAGGACCACTATCAAAAAACCAATCTGAATTAGCCTCATTCACAATCATGCATGTAGAATGTGATGATGAATCATAATGACATGTAACACATGCCCAAACATCTTGAGAAACATTAGCTTCATCATTCTTTGCATTATGTATTCTCAACAATAGCCATGCCATTCTTTCTTCTTTTCATTGTGCTTGGAAAGCTTTAATGGTATACCAATTGACAATACTTGCATCTATTCTTCTTTTGCATATAACCATCAAGAGATGTGAAAGTAGAAGAGAAAAAGTGAGGCTTTGGTTTTGATAAATCCAAAGTTGAGCTATACTTGCTTTTTCTCTTTTGTATAATAGCAATGCTTGCATTCCCTCAAGCAAACCACTTTTATTCACTCTTGATTGCTCTCCTCGCAAAAGAAGAGACACAACCTCATCAAAAGTATACATATTTGGATTTCCTTTTGCAAGCAAGTGAAGTGTAGTAGCAAAGCTTTGAAAGGATTTTGGAAAATCCTTTTAGTGTAGAAATGAGTGATGTGTCCAAAATAATCCGATCAATGTTTTCCAATTGCTCTTTCAAATCTTTGATGCATGTAACATATACATGCACTAATTCATTTTCAACAATCCCACATTTTCAAGTTGCTTTTTACAACAAGAACATGCTTCAACATGCTAGAACACATTAGAAAGTTGGTCCCATCAAGCTTATCCTTAGCTTGAAGCATGCCAAAAAAGTCATCTTTCCATTGGGCTAAAGAACTCAAAAATAGCAAGCTATGAACTTCAACAAATCGAAAATTTAGTAAGTCCTATGGAAAATCTGATTGCACGAATGGCTTCAAAAGAGGGATAAAATTACAATGCACCTAGTGGAAATTATCTCTCAATGTTGAACTACGTATTTCTATGATCCAAAATTGATTTTCACTATTAAAAGTGTGCATGGAAATGCCATGAAAAAAAAAAAATAATTTAATGACCTAAGCTTGATCTGATACCATTGTTAGGTTTGTGAGTGAGAACGAAGAAGGGGATCGAAGCATATGGACACACAATGGTTGGAGGAGCACTTTATCGATAGACGATCAATAATATGAGAATGAATGAACTTAGAGCGATAAGTGAATCAAAGTTAAGAGTAACAATTTAATCTAACCCAAAGCTAGTGGAATGTGGATGCATTATGTGCAAGGATTACCATTACAAGAGATTGTGTGCTTACTTGAATTCAACACATCGCCAAAGTACACAAGGCTTGATGCACTTTGACTTGCCAATGGCTTGAAGCAAAAGTAGACAACATTTGAGGCACATTGACTTGAAAATGTGAGAGCATTGGTCACACTAGAATACAAAAACTTGAGGCTGAATTGGCAAATGAGAATCATATCTAGAAGAAGAAGGGTGAAGAACTCATGTGTATTAAGCATTTACAAGATAAATTGGTTATTGTTGGGCTTTCATAACATATGAAGAACTAGTTTATAGCTGTGTCCACATTCTTCTAGAAAGTATGATGGATTAATGAAAATTCTCAACACCTAGGTTAAATCCAACTCTCTCTTTTAAAAAATTTGTGTAATAATGCTAGTGAATGAATGCATGCAATTAAAGATGATGAGAAACTTATGATGAGAGAGAGAGAGAGAGAGAGAGAGAGAGAGAGAGAGAGAGAGAGAGAGAGAGAGAGAGAGAGAGAGAGAGAGAGAGAGAGAGAGAGAGAGAGAGAAAGAGAGAGAACATTGAATGTCTATCTAGAGAATAAGTACATATAATTTTTTGGGAGCTTTATTCCTTCAATGGTAAGATGAGGCTTATCATATTTGTATATAATCTCTCTCTCTTTCTCTCTCTCTCTCTCTCTCTCTCACACACACACACACACACACACACACACACACACATATATATATATATATATATATATATATATATATATATATATATATATATATATATATATATATATATATATATATATATATATATATATATATATATATATATATATATATATATATATATATATATATATATATATATATATATATATATATATATATATATATATATATATATATATATAGCACATACATATATACATACACATACATATCCATATCCATATACACATGCACATGTGCATGCACACATATATACATATGCATATGTACATGCACATGCACATGCACATGCACAGGCGCACATGCACACATGCACATGTGCACATGCTCGTGCGCACATGCACACATGCACACATGCACACATGCACACATGCACACATGCACACATGCACACATGCACACATGCACACATGCACACATGCACACATGCACACATGCACACATGCATACATGCACACATGCACATGCACACATGCACATGCACACATGCACATGCACACATGCACATGCACACATGCACATGCACACATGCACATGCACACATGCACATGCACATGCACATGCACATGCACATGCACATGCACATGCACATGCACATGCACATGCACATGCACATGCACATGCACATGCACATGCACATGCACATGCACATGCACATGCACATGCACATGCACATGCACATGCACATGCACATGCACATGCACACATGCACATGTAGATGCACATGCACATGTAGATGCACATGCACATGTAGATGCACATGCACATGTAGATGCACATGCACATGTAGATGCACATGCACATGTAGATGCACATGCACATGTAGATGCACATGCACATGTAGATGCACATGCACATGTAGATGCACATGCACATGCACATGCATATATGCACATCCACATGCACATGCAAGCACATGAAAAAACATGCATGCACTTGCAAACACATGCACATGCACAAGTGCACACACACATGCACATGCACACACACATGCACATGCACATGCACGCACACATGCACATGCACATGTCACATACACATGCACATGCACATGCACATGCACATGCATATGCATATGCACATGCACATGCATATGCATATGCACATGCATATGCATATGCACATGCACATGCTCATGCACATGCACATGCACATGCACATACACATGCACATGCACATGCACACATACACATGAACATGAACACATGCACACATGTACATACACATGAAGACATACACATGCACACACATGCATGTGCACATGCACATGTACACGCATGCACCTGCACATACATGCATATATACACATGCATGGAAATGCACACACATGCGCATGCACATGCACACACATGAACATGCACACACATGAACATGCACACACATGAACATGCACACACATGAACATGCACATACATGAACATGCACACACATGCACATCCACACACATGTGCTTGCACATGCACACATGCACATGTATAGGTGTAGGGGAGCTTCATAGGGCACTTGTATTCAACCTTTTCAAGAAAAAATCAAACTTCAACATTGTTGATATATTTAGGTAGTGATGTGTGTGAACACACTAGGACCGTCGGGGCACTTTCTTCCCTCTTTAGGAGGTTTTTTTCCCCCGGCTTGTATATATGCCTATTGCCCTAATGGGCTACTTATCTTTGTACATTCTCTAGTAATACATTCAATATTGTATGTTGTGCTCCAAGCTTCTTCTCCTTCCTTGTGCTCTTCACGTGCTTCCGCAGATGTCTATCTCCAACAATTGGTATCTGAGTAGGTCGTCGCTTCATCTAGGGCGCCATCAACACTCCTTCGCTTGCAGTCTCAGAATCGCACGAATTTTGGTGAGCATACTCAGCGTGTTTTCGAGATCAAAACAGCTTCGTTATGTGGTACCGAAATCGCGATCTGAGCTCGTTTCGGCCTCCGAATGCACTATCGTAGTGCTTGTGCAGGCTATTTCGTCTTTTTGTGCCAAAGGTATATACCTGTTTCTGTTCGCCAGTATAAGCGTCTCCAAGTCTGCTACAGGTCTAGCAGAATTTATCTTGGCAGCTCTGTTCAACTTTTTGAGATATAGTTAATTTTTTGCATCAAGGTATTTTAGTCACTGGCCATGGCTGAAAGCAATGAGGTATTCCGTATGTTGGCTGTTGAGGATAAGTTGGATGGTACCAAGTATCCATTATGGGCTTATATGATGTGACATGTATTGGTTGCAAAAGGACTGTGGAACATTGTGCAGGGTGTTGAAAAACGTTCTATCACACCTGCAACTGTTACAACTGCAGGTACTGAAGCTGATGCAAAAGGTGTCGAGGATGATGATATTCTATATATTCCTATTCATGCTACGGTTTTTGCTGCACCTACTGCAAAGCAAATTCATTGGGATGGCAGAGATGCCCAGGCACATGCATTGATAGCTTTGTCTCTCAAACGTGCCATTATTCCTCACATTCGCTCTTGCAGAATAACTAAGGATGCTTGGGATACACTTACCACATTGTACGAAGCTAGGAATGAGGCTCGTGTTGCTTACCTCCGAAAACAGTTGGAGAGTGAGCACATGAATGAAGGTGATTCTATAAACATTTTTTTAACAAAGATCAAAGACTTGAAGGAACAGTTGATTTCTGCTGATGAGGTTATACCAAATAGCTCACTTGTGCAGACCTTTCTCAATGGTCTTCTTGATTCATATCAAAGTTTTGCTTCTACTCTTCGGTTAATGATGAAATTCAATCCAAATGCCTTGTCATTTGAGGAGTTAGTCTCTGTTCTGTTGTAGGAAGATCAGTCTAGGCAGAACAGGTGCATCATGCGTGTTGCAGATCAAGCTTTCCTGGCTAGTCACAAGGGAAAAGGAAAATGGAGCTCTTCAACTAGTAAGCAGAAATTGTTGATATATTTAGGTAGTGATGTGTGTGAACACACTAGGACTGCCGGGGCACTTTTTTCCCTCTTTAGGAGGTTTTTTCCCTCAGTTTGTATATTTGCCCTAATGGGCTACTTATCTTTGTACATTCTCTAGTAATACGTACAGTATTGTGTGTTGTGCTCCAAGCTTCTTCGCCTTCCTTGTGTTGTTCCAGTGCTTCCGCAAAAGTCTATCTCCAACAATTGGTATCAGAGCAGGTCGTCGCTTCATCTAGGGTGTCGTCGACACTCCTCCGGTTGCAGTCCCATAATCGCACGAATTTTGGTGAGCATACTCAGCATGTTTTCGAGATCAAAACAGCTTCACTATGTGGTGCCGAAATCGTGATCTGAGCTTGTTTCGGCCTCCGAACGCACTATCATAGTGCTTATGCAGGCTATTTTGTCTTTTTGTGCCATAGGTATATACCAGTTTCTGTTTGGCAGTATAAGCATCTCGAACTCTGCTACACGTCTAGTAGAATTCGTCTCGGCAGTTTTGTTGAACTTTTTGAGATACAGTCATTTTTTTGCATCAAGGTATTTTAGTCACTGGCCATGGCTGAAAGCAGTGATGTATTCCGTATGTTGGCTGTTGAGGATAAGTTGGATGGTACCAACTATCCCTTATAGGCTTATATGATGCAACATGTGTTGGTTGCAAAAGGAATGTGGAACATTGTGCAAGGTGTCGAGAAACGTCCTATCATACCTGCAACTGTTACAACTGAAAGTACTGAAGTTGAAGCAGAAGGTGTCAAAGATGGTGATATTCTGCATATTCCTGTTCGTGCTACAGTTTTTGCTACACCCTCTACAGAGTAGATTCGCTGGGATGGCAGAGATGCCCAGGCACATGCATTGATAGCTTTGTCTCTCAAACGTGCCATTATTCCTCACATTCGCTCTTGCAGAACAACTAAGGATGCTTGGGATACACTTACTACATTGTACCAAGCTAGGAATGAGGCTCGTGTTGCTTACCTCCGAAAACAGTTGGAGGGTGAGCACATGAATGAAAGTGATTCTATGGACAATTTCCTAACAAAGATCAAAGATTTGAAGGAACAATTGATTTCTGCTGATGAGGTTATACCAGATAGCTCACTTGTGCAGACCGTTCTGAATGGTCTTCCTGATTCATATCAGAGTTTTGCTTCTACTCTTCAGTTGATGATGAAAGGCAATCCAAATGTCTTATCATTTGAGGAGTTACTCTCTGTTATGTTGTAGGAAGATCAGTCCAGGCAGAACAGGTCCATTATGCGAGTTGCAGATCAAGCTTTCCTGGCTAGTCAGAAGGGCAAAGGAAAATGGAGCTCTTCAACTAGTAAGCAGAAATCTGCTAATTCTGCACATTTGAAGAAGGAAGATAAAGATGAGAAGAAATCAGAAAAGCAAAATTTTTTTTGTAAGTACTGTAAATGGAATGAGCATATCATAAAGAACTGTCCAAAACTGGCTGCTAAAGAGGCAAAGAAGAAAGAGGCTGGAATGGTTGTTACATAGGCCTCTACACAAAAAACAGAGTCTGCTAATCTTGTGTAGGAAGAAGAATGGGCATTTACTACTGTCTGCAGTTTTGGCCCATCTTCTCATGAGGAGTGCATGTCTGCAGTAGACTTAGATGTTTGGTATTTTAACAATGGGGCGACCAAACATATTATCTCACAGCGCAGTTTCTTCTATTCACTCGAGCCTACCCCTACAGGGAATACTATTACATGCACCAACAACTCCTCTTATCTTGTTATGGGAGTTGTTAAGATCATTTTGACTACTGTTGATGGTAGTTCTTTCACTTTGTCAGATGCTTTATTTGTGCCAGGGATCAAGAAGAACCTTTTATCAGTTTTTGCATTAGCCAAGATTGGCTTGGTTGTGAAATTTGTTGATGACAGGTGTATAGTTCATGACGTATCAAATGGCGATGTGATTATTGCTTCTGGCATTTTATGTCGTGGGCTATATAAGCTCATAGACTATGAAAGATCTGTAAATGATTTGGCATGTGTAGTAAATGATTCTCAGGCTATGTCAGATGCAAAGCTTTGGCATGGATGCTTTGGTTGTCTGAATTTTGCTGGTTTGCTACGCCTGTAGAAATCTGAAATATTTTCCTCTTTGCCCAAACTTGAGGCACCTGGAAAACATGTTTGTGAATGCTATAGTTTGGGCAAAATGAAGCGTTCGTCCTTTCCAAAAGATGGTTCAGTTCGGGCTACTCAGAAATTGTAGCTTGTACGTAGTGATGTCTATGGTCATATGCAGACACCTTCTTTTGGGAATTATCTCTACTTCCTGACTTTCATTGATGATTTTTCCAAGCATGCGTGGGTATGTCCATTGAAGGAAAAGTCCGAAGTGTTCATGTGCTTCAAACAGGTATTGGTTTTGGCTGAAAATCTGTAAGCATGTAAAATGGGCACCCTTCGTTCTGATCGAGGGGGGAATATATGTCTTTTGATTTTAATGCATTTCTAGCTGAACGTGGGATAAAACACCAGTGTACACTGCCATATACACCTCAACAAAATGGAGTTGCTGAACGAAAGAACAGAACACTCATGGAGATGGCGAGGTGTATGGTCAAGAGTTAGGCTTTACCACTTAGTTTCTAGCTTGAGGCTGTCATGTGTGCAACATATGTACTGAACAGGTTTCCCACTAATGCACTATAGTCTATCACTCCATATGAGGCTTGGCATGATCGCAAGCCATCTATTGCTCATCTGCGTGTTTTTGGTTGTTTGGCATATGCATTAGTGCTTGAACAACATCGCAAAAAATTGGATGATAAAGTAGTAAAATGTATTTTGGTTGGGTAGAGTTCTGAAAGTAAAGGTTATCATCTATATCATCCACAGACTAAACCCATTCTAGTTAGCCGTGATGTCGTTTTTTTGGAAGATGCTATTCACCCATTGCTTTCATGTACTAAGGAGACATCTATTAGCTCCAAAGTCATGTATGATACTTTGCTGCCTCTTTTTACAAGTGGATAGTCTAGTGCTGGTTCCAATGAGGCAACTTCTCTCCCTTTGCAGGTTTCATGTGATGATGCAGATCATTCCATTTCTAATGCAGATTTACACGATGCACTAGTTGATAAGCGAGCTGATATTGAGCAGGCAAAAACTATGCCAAAATGGTTGGTGCAGTCTTTGCGTGATAACAAATTAGATGCACCTTTGTCATATCGTACTCATTCAGGCTCTCATAGTGCCTCTCTTGCATTAGATTGCTATGCTATGGTTGCATCTAGTCTCTGTGATGAGAATGAGCCTGTTTCATTTGAAGAAGCACAAAATTTAGAAAATTGGATGGCTGTTATGCAATCTGAATATGAAGCTATAATGAAGAATGGTAATTGGTCTTTTATATGTGACTTGCTTCCAGGCAAGAAGGCCATTGGCACTAAGTGGGTATACAAGCTAAAGCGTAAACCGGATGGTACAATTGACAGGTATAAGGCTAGGCTTGTTGCAAAGGGTTATGCACAAGAAAGAGGCATTGATTTTGATGAGACCTTTGCACCTACATTCCATATGACTACTGTTCGGAGCATCTGTGCACTTACATCTCATCATGGTTGAAATGTACATCAGTTGGACATTAAAACTGCATTTCTGAATGGTGACTTGCATGAAGAAGTGTATGTTTTTCAGCCCCGTGGCTTTGTGCAGAAAGGGCATAAAAACCAGGTGTGCAGGTTGAAGAAGGCATTATATGGTTTAAAGCAAGCACCACGTGCTTGGTATGAGAAGATACATGCCTATCTGATTGCACATGGTTTTGAGAACAATCCAACTGAAAGCACCTTATATGTTAATTGTGCTAATGATGTGCTTCTGATCATTGTTGTCTATGTTGACGACATGCTGTTGACAAGTCCTATTGAGAAGCATGTTGCTGATTTTAAGACTGATTTGCATGCCTCATTTGAGATGTCTGATTTGGGGCATTTGCATCACTATTTGGGCATTCAGTTTATGCAAGTTGATGGTGGAATGGCTTTGTGTCAAATGAAATATATTGACACATTGTTGCAACGCTTTGGACTTGAAGACTGTAAGCCTATTGCCACTCCTATGGAGACAGGTTTACGATTGAGTCCATGATGCTAGAGATGCATTTGATGCTATTTTCTATGAGCAGGCTGTTGGATGCTTGATTTACTTATGCATTACTCGGCCAGATATTCAGTTTGTTGTCTCACAGATGAGCAGGTTTGTGCATTGCCCAGGAGTCAAGCATTGGCAGGCAATTAAGCGCATCTTTCGCCATTTGAGTAGTACTCGGCTACTTGGGTTGTTTTATCCCAAGGGGGGATCACTACCGCCAGATTTGCATGCTTTATCTGACTCTGATTGGGTTGGTTGCTATGACACTCATGTGTCCACTAGTGGATTTTGCTTCATGCTTGGTAGCTCATGTATATCTTGGTTGAGCAAGAAGCAACCTACTGTGGCCACTTCCAGTTGTGAGGCCGAGTATAGGGCAGCTTTCACAACGATCGTTGAGTGTGTGTGGCTCAGACTCCTTATGGCTGATTTGGGTGTTGGTCACACTTCTGCCACCACCATCTTCACTAACAGTTAGAGTGCATTGGCAGTTGCGAGGAAGCCTATGTTCCATGCTCGCACTAAGCACATTGAGGTGCATTATCACTATGTCAGGGAGAGGTTCTCTTCTGGAGAGATAAGCTTGGCATATGTGCCCATGCAGGAGAACATTGAAGACCTTTTCACGAAGGCTCTACCTAGGGAGAAGTTTGAAGCTTTCTGCAAAGCTTTGGGCTTACTTCCTTTTGTGGAGTGATTTCCACATAGCTTGGCACTTCCCTATACATGAGTGCAAGCTCCTTGTTCGCCGCATCACTCCCAGGGGGGATTTGTTGATATATTTAGGTAGTGATGTGTGTGAACACACTAGGACCGCCGATGCACTTTTTTTCCCTCTTTAGGAGGTTTTTTCCCTCAGCTTGTATATACGCCTATTGCCCTAATGGGCTACCTATCTTTGTACATTCTCTAGTAATACCTACAGTATTGTGTGTTGTGCTCCAAGCTTCTTTTTGTTCCTTGTTCTGTTCGCGTGCTTCTGCAGACATCTATCTCCAACAAAAATTTGCAAAATGCTCCACATTCGAAGAAGGAAGATAAAGATGAGAAGAAATCAGAAAAGCAGAAATTATTGTGCAAGTACTGTAAAGGAAATGATCATATCATAAAGAACTGTCCAAAATTGGCTGCTAAAGAGGGAAAGAAGAAAGAGGGTGGAATGGTTGTTGCAGAAGCCTCTACACCAAAAATAGAGTCTGCTAATCTTGTGCAGGAAGAAGAATGGGCATTTACTACAGTTTGCAGTTTTGACCCATCTTCTCATGAGCAGTGCATGTTTGCAGTAGACTCAGATGTTTGGTACTTTGACAGTGGGGCGACCAAACATATTACCTCGCAGCAGTGTCTCTTCTCTTCACTCGAGCCTGCCCCTAGAGGGAATACTATTAGATGCGCCAACAACTTTTCTTATCCTGTTATGGGAGTTGGTAAGATCATTTTGACTACTACTGATGGTAGTCTGTTCACTTTGTCAGATGCTTTGTTTGTGCCAAGGATCAAGAAAAATCTAATATCAGTTTCTGCATTAGCCAAGATTGGCTTGGTTGTGAAATTTGTTGATGATAGATGTACAGTTCATGATCTCTCAAATGGCGATGTTATTATTGCTTCTGGCATTTTATGTCATGGGCTGTATAAGCTCATAGACTATGAAAGATCTGTGAATGATTCGGCATGTGGAGTACATTATTCTTAGGCTATGTCAGATGCAAAGCTTTGGCATGCACGCTTTGGTCATCTGAATTTTTCTAGTTTGCTACGCTTGCATAAATATGAAATGGTGTCCTCTTTGCCCACACTTGAGGCACCTAGAAAACATGTTTGTGAAGGCTCTATTTTGGGCAAAATGTAGCGTTCCTCATTTCCAAAAGATGGTTCAGTTCGGGCTACTAAGAAATTGGAGCTTGTACATAGTGATGTTTATGGTCCTATGCAGACAGCTTCTTTTGCAAATTATCTTTACTTCGTGACCTTTATTGATGATTTTTCTAGGCATGCATGGGTTTATCCATTGAAGGCAAAGTACGAAGTGTTCATGTGCTTCAAACAGTTTTTGGTCTTGGCTGAAAATCTGTCTGCATGTAAAATAGGCACCCTCCGTTCAGATTGAGGTGGGGAATATATGTCTTCTAATTTTAATGCATTTTTGGCTGAACGTGGGATAAAACACCAGTGTATAGTGCCATATACACCTCAACAGAATGGAGTTGTTGAACGAAAGAATAGGTCACTCATGGAGATGGCGAGGTGTATGGTCAAGAGTCAGGCTTTACCACATAGTTTCTGGCTTGAGGCTGTCATGTGTGGAGCATATGTACTTAACATGTGTCCCACTAAAGCGCTATAGTCTATCACTCCATATGCGGCTTGGCATGATCGCAAGCCATCTGTTGCTCATCTGCATATTTTTGGTTGTTTGGCGTATGCATTAGTGCCTGAACAACATCACATAAAATTGGATGATAAAGCAGTAAAATGTATTTTTGTTGGGTACAATTCTGAAAGTAAAGGATATCGTCTGTATCATCCACAGACTAAACACATTCTGGTTAGCCGTGATGTTGTTTTTGTGGAAGATGCTATTCAGCCATTGCTTTCATGTACTAAGGAGACATTTGTTAGCTCCAAAGACATGTATGATACTTTGCTACCTCTTTTTATAGGTGGAAAGTCTAGTGCTGGTCCTAATGAGGCAACTTCTCAGCCTTTGCAAGTTTCATGTGATGATATAGATCATCTCATTTCTGATGCAGATTTACATGATGCACTTGTTGATGAGAGAGGTGACATTGAGGAGGCAAAAGCTATGCCAAAATGGCTGGTGTAGACTTTGCATGACAACAAATTAGATGGACCTCTGTCATATCGTACTTGTTCAGGCTCTCATAGTGCCTCTTTTGCATCAGATTGCTATGCTATGGCAGCATCTAGTCTCTGTGATGAGAATGAGCCTGTTTCATTTGATGAAGCACAAAATTCAAAAAACTGGATGGCTGCTATGTGCCTTGAATATGATGCTATAATGAAGAACAGTACTTGGTCTTTAGGTGACTTGCCTCCTGGCAAGAAGGCCATTGGCACTAAGTGGGTTTACAAGCTGAAGCTTAAGCCTGATTGTAGAGTTGACAAGTATAAGGCTAGGCTTGTTGCAAAGGGTTATGCATAGGAAAGAGGCATTGATTTTGCTGAGACCTTTGCACCTACATGCCGTATGACTACTGTTCAGAGCATCTGTGCACTTGCATCTCATCATGGTTGGAATGTACATCAATTGGACATTAAAACAACATTTTTGAATGGTGAATTGCATGAAGAAGTGTATGTTTTTCATCCACATGGCTTTGTGAAGAAAGGGCATGAAAACCAGGTGTGCAGGTTAAAGAAGTCATTATATGGTTTAAAGCAAGCACCACGTGCTTGGTATGAGAAGATACATGCCTATCTGATTGTACATGGTTTTGAGAACAGTCCAACTGAAAGCACCTTATATGTTAAGCGTGCTAATGATGTGCTTCTGTTCATTGTTGTCTATGTTGACGATATCTGCTCACTGGTCCTATTGAGAAGCATATTGCTGATTTTAAGGCTGATTTGCATACCTCATTTGAGATGTTTGATTTGGGGCATTTGCATCACTATTTGGGCATTCACTTTATGCAAGTTGATGGTGGAATGGCTTTGTGTCAAACGAATATATTGACACATTATTGCAACGTTTTGGCCTTGAAGACTGTAAGCCTATTGCCACTCCTATGGAGATAGGTTTACGATTGAGTCTTCATGATGCTGGAGATGCATTTGATGATGTTCTCTATAAGCAAGCTGTTGGATGCTTGATTTACTTATGCATTACTTGGCCAGATATTCAGTTTGTTGTCTCACTGATGAGCAGGTTCATGTGTTGCCCAGGAGTCAAGCATTGGGAGGCGGTTAACTGCATCTTTTGCTATTTAAGTGGTACCCGGCTACTTGGTTTGTTTTATCCCAAGGGGAATCACTACTGCCAGATTTGCATACTTTTTCTGAATCTGACTGGGCTGGTTGCTATGACACTCGTGTGTCCACTAGTGGCTTTTGCTTCATGCTTGGTAGCTCATGTATATCTTGGTCGAGCAAGAAGCAGCCTATTGTGGCCACTTCTAGTTGTGAGGCTGAGTATAGGGCAGCTTTCACAGCGACTGTTGAGTGTGTGTGGATCACATGCCTTATGGTTGATTTGGGTGTTGGTCAGTCTTTTGCCACCACCATCTTCACTGAGAGTCAGAGCACATTGGCAGTTGTGAGGAACCGTGTGTTCCATGCTCGCACTAAGCACATTGAGGTGCATTATCACTATGTGAGGTAGAGGTTCTCTGCTGGGGAGATCAGCTTGGCATATGTGCCCACGTAGGAGAACATTGCGTACCTTTTCACAAAGGCTCTGCCTAGAGAGAAGTTTGAAGCTTTCTGCAAAGCTTTGGGCTTACTTCCTTTTGTGGAGTGAGTTCCACATAGCTTGACACTTCCTTATACATGAGTGCCAGCTCCTTGTTCACTGCATCACTTCCAAGGGGGATTTGTTGATATATTTAGGTAGTGATGTGTGTGAGCACACTGGGATCGCTGGGGCACTTTTTTCCCTCTTTAGGAGGTTTTTTCCCCTGGCTTGTATATACGCCTATTGCCCTAATGGGATACTTATCTTTGTACATTATGTAGTAATACATTTAGTATTATGTGTTGTGCTCCAAGCTTCTTCTCCTTCCTTGTGCTGTTCGCGTGCTTGCGTAGACGTCTATCTCCAACAGACAATATAATGCATTTTTTGGCCATGGCTGAGAACAATGATATGTTTTACATATTGATTATCAAGGATAACTTTGATGGTTTCAACTACCCATTGTGGGCATACATGATGTACCATTTATTGATTGCAACGAGATTGTGAATATACTATACAAGATGTAATATGCTTTATTTTAACTACAAATTCTCAAAACGTAGTTCATGAAAATGGTGTTAAGGATGTCATAGGTTCTACTTTTGGTGCATTTTCTATTTTTTTTTCTTGCAATTCCTATTATGACTATTTTAGGTACACCATTAACATCCCTAACCATTATAAAGCATCACTAATGGGATGATAAAAATGCACATGCATATGCCTTGATTGGTTTGTCTATGAAACATGCATTATCCCTTATATTTGCGTATACAAAACCACTAAGAATGCTTAGGATAATCTTGTCACATTGTATCATGTAAGAATTAGCGCTCATGTTGCTTACCTCTAAAAATAATTGGAGAGTGAGTATATGAAAGAAGGTGATACTATGTATATTTTTCTTACAAAGATCAAAGATTTGAAGGATCTATTGATTATTGCAAATGAAATTCTATTGGAAAATTCAACTATGCATACTATTCTCAATGCGTTTACTAATTCTTATCAAAGGTCTCGTTCCACTCTTTGATTGATGACAAAGACAATCCAAATGCCTTAACATTTGAAGGGTTATTATTTTTTTTTTTGCAAGAAAATCTATATAGGAAAAAAACCATCATGCATGTTCTAAATCAAGCTTTTATTTCTAGTCAAAAGGACAAGGGTAAAGGTGGCCTTCCTCTAGTAAGTATAAATTTATAAATGTTTTATAATCAAGATGCGAAGAACGAAGATAAGCAAAAATGAATTTTGCACATATTGTAAGGAAAATGATCATGTTATAAGGAATAATATCAAAGTTCTTACTAAGGAGGAAAATAATAAAGATGAAAGAATGGCTATTGCAGACATCCTACTTCTAAACTTGAATATGTGAACCTAGTGGAAAACAAAGAATGGACATCTATTTCAAAATTTAGTTATGATTCATAATTTCATGATCAGTGTATGTCTATTGTGAACTTAGATGTTTGGTACTTTGATAGTCTTGAAACCAAACATATAAATCCTCAACGTAGTTTCTTCACCTGTGTTAATCTTGGTCCTAATGGGTATATTGTCATATGCATAAACAAATATATGCTTATAACCCTAAAGGGTCACTTATCTTTGTACATTCACCTGGTAATAGATTCAATATTGTATGTTGTGCTCCAAGCTTCTTCTTCTTACTTGTGCTATTGGTGTGCTTTTGTAGACCTCAAACTCCAACAATTGGTATCAAAGCAGGTTGCCGCTTCATCTAGGGTATCGTCAACACCCCTTGGGTCATAATCTCATAATCACATGAAATTTTGTGAGCATTTTCAGGATGATTAGGAGTTCAAAACTACTTTGCTCTCTAGTGTCGAAATTTGGATCTGGGCTCATTTTGGGCTCTGAACACACTATCATAGTGCTTGTGTAGGCAATTTCATCTTTTTATGCCAAATATATATACAGGTTTCAGTTTGCTAGTACAAGCATCTCGAAGTCTTCTACAAGTTTAACAAAGCTCAATAGGGTAGCTCTTTTCAATTTTTTGAGATACAATCATTTTGCATCAAGGTATTTTAGTGAGTGGCCATGATTGAAAACAATGATGTATTCCGTATGTTGGCTGTTGAGGACAAGTTTGATGTTACGAGTTACCCATTATGGGCATATATGATGCATCATGTTCTAGTCACAAAATGACTTTGGAATATTGCATAGGGTCTTGAAAAATGACCTACTACACCTACAAATATAATTATTGAAGGTGATGCAGATGGCATTGATGATGGTGATCTTCAAATTCCTATTTTTTTATGCAGTTCTTGCTGCACGTAATATAGAAAAACTTTGTTGGGATGGCAAAGATGCTTAAGCACATGCGATAGCTCTGTTTATCAAACATGCCATTATCTCTCATATTTGTTCTTACAAAATAGCAAAGGATGTTTGGGATACACTTACCACCTTGTACTAGGTAACAAACGAGGCTCATGTTGCTTACCTCCTAAAAGGATTGGATAGTGAGCATATGAATGATGGAGATTCTATGGAAAGTTTTTTGACAAGGATCAAATATTTGGAGCAGTTGATTTCTACAAAGGAAGTCTTTCCAGATAGTTCACTTGTGTAGGTCATTGTGAATGGTCTTATAGATTCATATCAGAGATTTTCTTCTACTCTTAGAGGAAAGGCAATCAAAATGCCTTAACATTTGAGGAGTTGGTCTTTGTTTTTTTGCAAGAAGACCAGTCGAGGTAGAAGAGGTCCATTATGCATGTTGCAGATCAATATCTCTTAGCTAATCAGAAGGGCAAAGGTAAATGGAGCTCATCTACTAGTAAGCAAAGATTTGCTAATTTTGCATAGTCAAAAAATGAAGACGAAGAAGAGAAGAAATCACAAAAGCAAAAATTGTTCAGCAAATACTATAAAGGAAATGATCATGTCATAAAGATTTATCCAAAATTGGTTGCAAAAGAGGCAAAGAAGAAAGAGGCTAGAATGGTTGTTGTAGAGGCCTCACACCTAAAACAAAGTCTACTGATCTTATGTAGAATGAAGAATGGATGTTTATTACTGTTTGTAGCTATGACCCATCTTTTGATGAATAATGTATGTGTGCACTAGACTCAAATGTTTGGTGCTTTGACAATGGGGCAACCAAACATATTACCTTGTAGTGCAATTTCTTGAGTTCACTTGAGCCTGCCCTTATAGGGGATACTGTCACATGTGCAAACAACTCCTCTTATCTTGACATGGGAGTTGGTAAGATCATTCTGACTATTGTTGATGGTAGTTCTTTCACATTGTTAGATGATTTGTTTATGCTAGGGATCAAGAAAAATCTTTTGTCAGTTTTAGCATTAGCCAAGATTGGCTTGGTTGTCAAATTTGTTGATGATAGGTGTACAATTCATGATCTCTCAAATGGCATGTCATTATTGGTTATGGCATTTTACATTGTGGGCTATATAAGCTCATAGAGTATGCAAAATTTATCAATGATTCAACACGTGCAGTTCAAGATTCTCAGGCTATCTCAGATGCAAAGCTCTGTGCGTGAACTTGAGGCACCTGGTAAACATATCTATGAAACCTGTATTTTGGGCAAAATGAAGCTCTTCTCCTTCCCAAAAGATGGTTCAATATGATCTACTAAAAAATTGCAGCTTGTTCACAATGATGTCTTGGTCCTATGAAGACACCCTCTTTTGGGAACTACCTTTACTTCGTGACTTTTATTAATGTTTTTTCCAGGCATGCATGGGTGTATCCATTGAAAGAAAAGTCCAAAGTGTTTATGTGCTTCAAACTGTCTCTTATTCTGGCTTAAAATCCATCACCATGTAAAATGAGCACCCTCTGTTTTGATCCAGGGGGGGAATATATGTCTTCTGATTTTAATGCATTTCTAGCTAAAAATGGGATAAAACATTAGTGTACATTGACGTATACACCTCAAAAGAATGGTGTTTCTCAAAGAAAGAACAAGCCTCTCATGAAGATGGTGAGATATATGGTCAAAAGTCAAGATTTACCACATAGTTTCTGGCTTGAGGCTGTTATGTGTGCAACATATGTACTTAATAGGTGTCCCGCCAAAGCACTATAGTCTATCACTCCATATGAGGCTTGGCATGGTTGCAAGCTATTTGTTTCTCACCTGGCATGTCTTTGGTTGTTTGGCATATGCATTAGTGCCTAAACAACAACATAGAAAATTGGATGATAAAGAAGTGAAATATATTTTTGTTGGGTACAATTATGAAAGAAAAGGTTATTGTTTGTATCATCCACAAGCTAAATGTATTTTGGTTAGCTGTGATGTTTTTGTGGAAGATGCAACTCAATCATTATTTTCATGTACTAAGGAGACATCATTTAGCTCCTAAAATGTGTATGAAACTTTAATGTTGGTCCAAATGAGGCAATTTCTCAGCCTTTATAGGTTTCACATGATGATGTAGATTATTCCATTTCTGATGCAAATTTACATAATGCACTTGTTGATGATGGTTGATATAGAGGAGGCAAAAAATATGCCTAAATGGCTAGTGCAAACTTTGCAAGATAGCAAATTAGATGCACCTTTATCATATGGTACTCGTTCAAGCTCTCATAGTGCTTCTTTTGCATCACATAGCTATGCTATGGTTGCCTCTAGTCTCTGTGATGAGAATGAGCCTATTTCTTTTGATGAAGCACAATATTCAAAAAATTGGATGGCTGCTATGCAATCACAATATGATGATATTATGAAGAATGGTACCTGGTCTTTATGTGATTTTCCTCTGGGAAAAAAGGCCATTGGCACTAAATGGGTATACAAGTTGAAATGTAAACTTGATGGAACAATTGAAAAGTACAAAGTTAGGCTTGTTGCAAAAGGTTATGCTCAAGAATGAGACATTAATTTTTATGAGACCTTTGCACCCACATGTTGAATGACTACCATTCATAGCATTTGTGCACTTGCAACCCATCATGGTTGGAATGCACATCAATTGGACATTAAAACTTCATTTTTGAATGGTGAATTACATGAAGAATTGTATGTTTTTCAGCCTCGTGGTTTTGTGCAAAAAGGGCATGAAAATAAAGTGTGCAGATTGAAAAGGGCATCATATGGTTTGAAGCAAGCACCACATGCTTGGTATGAAAAGATACATGCCTACGTGATTGCACATGGTTTTGAGAATAGTCCAACTGAGAGCACCTTATAGGTTAAGCATGCAAATGATGTGCTCTTGATCTTTTGATGTTGTCTATGCTGATGACATGCCACCTCATTGATCCTAATGAGAAGCATATTGCTGATTTTAAGGCTGATTTGCATGCCTCACTTGAGATATTAGATCTGGGGCATTTGCATTATTATTTGGGCATTCAAGTTATCCAAGTTGATGGTGGAATATCTATGTGTCAAACAAAATATATTGACACATTATTGTAGCATTTTGGCCTTGAAGATTGCAAACCTATTGCCACTCCTATGGAAACGTGTTTACAATTGAGTCTTTATGATGTTGGAGATGCATTTGATGTTGTTCTCTATTAGTAAGCTATTGGATGCTTGATTTAATTATGCATAACTCGGCCTCATATTCAGTTTGTTGTCTCTCAAATGAGCAAGTTTATGAATTGCCTAGGTGTCAAGCATTGGCAGGCGATTAAGCGCATCTTTCACTACTTGAGTGGGGCTCGACTACCGTTGAGATATAAAGCTCAACATGTGATGATCCAGGATGACACGTATCACTTTTTCATTTCTCTGACATGTATAGTGGTCACACCGGTATATGTCAGGGACACTTCATTAAGATTCATTAGATTTATCTAATGAGAGTGATGGCACATTTGTTTCTTGCCAACTCACTCTTTCGTGGTTTATGTAATAGAAGAAGAAGAAGAAGAAGATCATTCTTCCTTGCCTCAATCTAAGTGTGTGCTTCTCTTTGATTGTGAGAGTGTGTGTGAGCTCTCTTCCTTATCTCCTTCCTCGTGACATAGTATCATAGCGAGTGTGGCTGTAGAGAGCTCATGGAGAAGGCTGACGGTGAAGATTACGCGAGAAGGCATGGAGAAAGCGGGATTGAGAAAGGACCTCAGATTGCTACGAAAATTGGCGTGAAGGTAGACGACCTCAAAATATTTTCGTGAGTTATCCCTTTAGGATCACTCGTTTTTGTCAGATCGAAGTTTTGGAGCCATTTCGACCTCTGTTTCGAGCCCGCAAGGTGCCGCCCATAGAAAACCATATCAATTTCGAAAACTATAACTTGCATCATGTTCGGCAACACTCACATATTCTAGGTCAAAAATTTCAAGCGATTTCGTGTATTGTTGATACATGAAAATTGTGTTTCTCTGAGATCGAACTGTCACATCATAGTGCAACAATGTTCAAGCAGAAGTGCTGCTTGTAGTATTTTGCAGTGTTGTGAATAATTGCAAAAATGGCAAATGTAGATGGAATGAGTCAGCTTATGAGCGATAAGCTGGACAAGAACAACTTTCATGTTTGGAGATTCAGAATGATGAATTTCCTGATGGGAAAAGGCTACTGGAAGTACATCAAAGGAGAGAATGAAAACGCTCTATAGTTACTAAAGAGGAATCAAACTGCAGACCAATTATGAGCATATGAGGAATGGAATCAAGGAGCATGAAAGGTAATGTATTGGGTATCTGTTAGCATAAAGGATAGCATGATTGGGCACATATAGGATGCCAAGGCTCCGAAAGAGGCTTGGAACAATTTGTTCACATTGTATGAAACCAATACAAAGGCATGGAAATTGCAACTCAAGAACGAGCTCGATACATTGGAGAAGAAGGGCATGTCAGTAAGTGACTACACCCTGAAAATCAAAAGCATATGTGAGTCATTTGCATCTATTGGCGTGAACGTAGATGATGATGATAAGGTGGAAGTGTGCCTTCGTGGTTTAGGAGCTACATATAAGTAGTTCAAAACTTCTATATAGACTAGAGAAAATATTCCGAATTTTGCTAATTTGGTATCCATGCTAATTATTGAAGGAAAGAATCTTGGTGAGGATTCAAACTCCCAAGGAAAGCCTAGTTCTGAGCAGGTATTCTACTATGGCAGAGGAAAAGGTAGAGCCAGAGGTTTCAGAAGTGAAAGAGGAAACAGTAACCAAGACCAAGGTCAACAATAAAATCATGCAAGAGGAAGAGGACAGTTTCGAGGCAGGGGGAGCCAAAGAGGATGCAGAAATTTCCAAAGAAATGATTTAGGTAATGAGAGTAAAGGATGCTGGAATTGTGGTAAACCTGTACACTTTGAACGTCATTGCAGGTTGAAGAATCAAAATAACAAAAGGCAACAAAACAACTATGCATCCACAAGTGCAGATGATTCTAAGAAGCTATTCATGGTTCAACATCACACGATGAATACGATGTTTGTTGGTGCTTCAAAATTGAATGATAATATCTAGTATGTTGATTCAGGTGCTTCAAATCACATGACCAGTCATGCGGAATGGTTTAGTAATTTGTAGAAATTGCCAGTTCCTGGATATGTTGAAACAGGTCATAACACATCACACCCTATCGAGCATACAAGAAACATAGCATTGTCTATGGAGGATGGGAAGGTAAAACATCTTGCTGATGTGCTGCATGTTCCAAATATAACAAAGAATCTGGTTTTTGTTGGACAAATGGTTGACCAGGGATTACAAGTTAGGTTCAATGCTGATGGGTTATATGTAGAAGAATACAAACGGGATGGAAGATTGATTGCCAAAGGAAACAAAGTGGGTAGGATGTTCACCTTAAATGTGAAAATTCTTGAAATGAATGCAACCATGTTTGCAAAAGGTGCAGGAGTCATTGCTGATATAGAGATCTGGCACAAACGGATTGGACATGCAAACTTGCAAAGGTTGAAATTGATGCAGTCAAAGGAGATTGTCCATGGACTACCAAATTTCAAGTTTCTAGAGATGCAAAAGGTATGTGCAACATGTCAATTTGGAAAACAGTCAAGAGCATCATTTCCACATGACAAGCATGTTAGTGAGATCATACTAGAAATAGTACATATAGATGTTTGGGATCCTTTAAATATCACATCTGTGGGTGGTTGCAGGTTTTATGTTACTTTCATTGATGACCATACACGAAAAGTGTGGGTATATTTCATGAAAGAGAAAAGTGAGGTGTTCACTCACTTCCAGATTTTTAAAGCTATGGTGGAAAAGCAGAAATGGAAGTATCTTCAGACATTAAGATCTGATGGAGGAGGTGAATACATGTCAACTAAGTTCAACAATTTTTAAAAAATCATGGAATTCGGCATCAATTTTCATGAAGGTACACACCACAACAAAATGGTGTTGCTGAATGTAAAAATAGAAATATTGCAGAAATAGCAAGAGCCTTGATGGTTGAGAAGAAAATGCCTCATTGTTATTGGGCAAAAGCTGTTCATACTGCTGTATACGTCATGAATAGATATCCTACTGCTGCTGTACATCAAGTTACACCTAAAGAGAAGTTTATAGGTAAAAAGCCAAACTTATCACATCTGAAAGTTTTTGGCTGTATTGCATATGCACATGTTCTAGATGAGTTGAGGATGAAGCTTGATCCAAAAGCAGAAAAATGTGTCTTCATTGGATACTCCCTTGAGCAAAAGGGATATAAATGTTATAACCCACTCATAGGACAGGTGAAGGTGAGCAGAGATGTGGTATTTGATTAAACGTCAAGCTTCTATGCAGATGCCAAAGAAGGACTGAATCTTGAACCAAATCACAAAGAAAATGCTGAAAAATCAAGTGCAGAATCTCAAGTTTTGAGTGGACCGAATGCATCACCAAGCAATAGTTCCAACTCAAATCCATGGAGTGGAAGATTGCATAGAAATTTCAGTCCAAAAAGTTCATCAAATACATCCAAGAAAGGTAAAGAAAAGCTTTCTGCTGGTCATAAAACATGTGCAAGTTTTGAAGACATTGATGGGGATTCAAGCGGTTCAGAAAAGAGTCTTGATGAGGAACTTGGATTTCCCTCTGTGAAGACTCCAGGAGTAAGACAGGCACATGCAGATGATACAAGGAGAAGTGACCCAGGACCAAGACGATATGGGAGGATGCAGAATTCTGTGCAAGGATTGACATATGATAGTTACATGGCTCGTCATTGTGCCTACATGACAAAGGTTATAGAAGATGCTGAACCTTCTTATTTTGAAGATGCAATTGGAAATGTAGATTGGAAAAAATCTATGGATGAGGAGATGGCTGCACTGTATGGAAATGATACATGGAAGCTGGTTCCATTGCCACAAGGAAAGAAACCCATAGGCTGCAAGTGGGTTTACAAGGTAAAGCACAATGTTGATGGTAGCATAAGCAGGTATAAAGCACATTTGGTAGCAAAAGGGTATGCACAAACTTATGGCATTGATTATGAGGAAACATTCAGCCTGTAGCTAAAATATCTACTGTCAGAACACTTGTTGCATTAGCTACAACAAAAGGATGGACATTGCATCAGATGGATGTGAAGATTGCTTTTCTACATGGTGAGTTACAGGAAGAAGTATATGTTGATATATTTAGGTAGTGATGTGTGTGAACACACTAAGACCACCAGGACATTTTTTTCCCTCTTTAGGAGGTTTTTTCCCTCAGCTTGTATATACGCCTATTGCCCTAATGGGCTACTTATCTTTGTACATTCTCTAGTAATGCATTTAGTATTGTGTATTGTGCTCCAAGCATCTTCTCCTTCCTTGTGCTATTTGCGTGCTTCCGTAGGTCTATCTCCAACAATTGGTATCAGAGTTGGTCGTCGCTTCATCTAGGGCGCCGACGACACTGCTCCAGTTGCAGTCTCAGAATTGCACGAATTTTGGCAAGCATAATCAACGTGTTTTTGAGATCAAAATGACATCGCTCTGTGGTGCCGAAATCTCGATCTGAGCTCATTTCAGCCTCCAAACGCACTATTGCAGCGCTTGTGTAGGCTATTTCATCTTTTTGTGCCAAAGGTATATACTAGTTTATGTTAACCAATATAAGCATCTTGAAGTTTGCTACAGGTGTAGCAGAATTCATCTTGGCAGTTCCGTTTAACTTTTTGAGATACAGTCAATTTTCTGCATCAAGGTATTTTAGTCACCGGCCATGGCTGAAAGCAGTGATGTATTCCGTATGTTGGTTATTGAGGATAAGTTGGATGGTACCAACTACCTGTTATGGGCTTATATGATGCGACATGTATTGGTTGCAAAAGGACTGTGGAACATTGTGCAGGGTGTTGAAAAACGTCCCATCATACCTGCAAATGTTACAACTGCAGGTACAAAAGCTGATGCAGAAGGTGTCGAAGATGATGATATTTTGCATATTCCTATTCGTGCTGCAGTTTTTGCTCGACCTACTTTTATTGGGATGGCAGAGATGCCTAGGCACATGCATTGATAGCCTTGTCTGTCAAACGTGCTATTATTCCTCACATTTGCTCTTGCAGAACAGCTAAGGATGCTTGGGATACACTTACCACATTGTACGAAGCTAGGAATGAGGCTCGTGTTGCTTACCTCCGAAAACAGTTAGAGAGTGAGCACATGAATGATGATTCTATGGACAATTTTCTAACAAAGATCAAAGTCTTGAAGGAACAATTGATTTCTGCTGATGAGGTTATACGAGATAGCTCACTTGTGTAGAGAGTACGCATGCGGAAGCAAAATGAAATGTAAAGTACTCTCACAAAACAAAGAATGTGTGAGACACAAAATGAGTAGACCATGAAATGGGTAAACTCATGTGGATTAGAAATGAGCTTGCCAAGAGCATGGAATAAGCTCCTCAAGCTTCTAACCAAATACAAATGGGGGAGAGGTCCTCCTTATATAGATTTGTGAGGGGCTCTCCAAAATACATCTCATGTGGGATAATTCCCCTGAAAGGAGAATGAATACAACTGGTAGAAGCAAATGGCAAGGTACCCAGATACAAAGGAAATACAATATAAAATGGAAATAGACTGGAAATGGAGTGCCTCCTGGATTCCAAATGGAGATGCACTCATGCAGATACAAATGTAGATGAAGTAGGAGCAATCATATCGTCAACACCCCCTCTATAGCTCCATTTTGGAGCAGCTGAATGCTGTAGAGGTCCACCAAGCACTGAAGCGGAACCGGAGGTAGAGCCTTCGTGAAAATGTCCGCCAGGTTCTCCTGAGATGTACATTGCTCCAGAGTAATCTCCTGAGATATAAGCTTCTCGTGGATGAAGTGGTACTGGATCTGGATGTGCTTTGTCCGAGCGTGGAACAATAGGTTCTTGGCAATGGCCAAGGCTGACTGGCTGTCCGTGTGAAGAAATGTCGGAGTATCCTGCAAAACACCAATGTCAGATAATAAACATCGAAGCCAGATGGCTTCACATGCTGCAAATCTGGATGCTTGGTACTCGGCCTCTGTAGATGATAGTGCAACTGTAGGCTGCTTCTTACTTGCCCAAGAGATAGGTCTTGAGCCAAGCAAGAATATATACCCAGAAGTAGACCATCGAGAATCAGGATCACCAGTCCAATCTGAATCGGAATATCCGGCGAGTTCGATGCCCCCTCTATACCAAGGACCATGATGTCGGGTGAGGGCAAGGTATCGAAGTAGTCTCTGAGAAGCATCCCAATGAGTCTGACGAGGCTGATGTGCAAACTGACTGAGTATACCAACTGCATAAGCAATATCTGGTCGAGTGTTGGTAAGATAGAGCAATGAGCCAACAAGCTGTCGATAGGTATGCACATCCACAAGTGATGATGAGTCCTCCAGTGTAAGCTTGATGTTTGGATCAAGTGATGTAGAAACTGAGCAACACTGGTCCATGTTATATCTGGAAAGTAGATCAGAGCAGTACTTCTTCTGTGATAGGAATATACCTTCTTTGGTTTGCCAAACTTCCATTCCTAAGAAGTAGTGAAGTAATCCAAGATCTATCATAGAGTACTCAAGGTGAAGCTGTGTGATGATAAACTGGATGCGTTCTTCGTCTGAGACTGTCAAGATCTATCATAGAGTACTCAAGTCATCTACATAGAGAATGATGATGGCTACTAAAGACTCCTTTTGATAGATGTAGAGATTAGCATCATCATTGCTTCTGTGAAATCCCTTGTTTTCAAAGAACTTGTGAATCTTTTCATACCAGGCCCTGGGAGCTTGCTTGAGTCCATAAAGTGCCTTGTGAAACTTGTAGACTTGATCTTCTTTGCCTTTGATCTTGAAGCCTTCAGGTTGTTCAACATATACTTCTTCTTGAAGATCTCCATTGAGGAATGCGCTTTTGACATCTAGCTGGTAAATGGGCCATTTAAAGTGAGCACTTAGTGCTAATATGATTCTTATGGTTGTGAATCTTGCACTAGGAGCAGAGGTTTCTTCATAGTCAATGCCATGTTGTTGCTTGTATCCCTTAGCTACTAATCTTGCCTTATATTTATCTAGAGTGCCATTAGACTTATATTTGACTTTGTATATCCACTTGACTCCTATGACTTGATGATTGGTTGGTTTGGGAACTAATGTCCAAGTCTTGTTCTTTGCTATTGCATCGAGTTCCTCTTTCATAGCTGTTTCCCATTCTACTTGGCCTTGAGCTTCTTTGTAGTTGGATGGCTCTAGAATTTGTTGAATTTGGTGCATTAGAGCATAATTAACATAATGACTCTGTTCGCGTTGTCTCTTATCAAGAAGCCTTTGAGATCGGCATGGTTGTTGTGAAGTACTTGCTTCTGAGTTGGAGTTTGGAAATACTGAGTCCCCCTCTGAAGTGTAGATAGGTGGACTAAGACTTGTACTTGAATCTTTTCTTGAGTATGAGGAAGCTTCATTGAAAAGCACATCCTTCAAAATGGTGATGGAGTGGTTTTCCATATCATATAGACGGTATGCCTTTGATTGGTCACTATAGCCTATGAATATGTGTTTCTTGGACTTTGATTGTAACTTGTTTCTATCTTCTTTTGGTACATGGACAAAAGCTTCACTACCAAAGACTCGAAAGTAATTCACATTTGGTTTTCTTCCATAGTAGGCTTCGAAGGGTGTTTTGTTGTGTAATGTACTTGTAAATCCTTGATTAAGAATGTGAACGACAGTATGCACGGCTTCTGCCCAAAACTTGTAGGGTAGATCCTTGTGATGAAGCATTGTTCATGCCATTTCCATCACACTGCGTATCTTCCTTTTAGCTACTCCATTCTGTGATGGAGTATGAGGCTAAGTGACTTGTCTTTTGATCCCTTTCTAGGTGAGAAATTTATCAAAGTCATGATTGATAAACTCGCCACCTCCATCTGATCTGATGGTTTTGACTTTAGTTGAAGCTTCATTCTCAACTTCCTTGATCCACGTTTGAAACTTAGAGAATGTGTCTGTCTTTGACTTCAAAAAGTACACTCAAATAAAGCGAGAGTGGTCATCTACTAGAAGATAAAAGTAGAGGGATCCACTCAGCGATGGGGTATCATAGGTCCACATAAGTCCATGTGGATAAGGGCTAGTGGGTTCCTCGCTCGTGTTGAAGCTTCCTTGGGAACTGGGGCCCTGTGTTGCTTGCCTTCGGTGCAAGCTTGGCAGACATCAGTAAGTTGCCCTATCCTTGGCAATCCCTTCATAAGTTGGGATGAAGAGATTTTTGATAAGTAAGAAGTGTGGCCAAATCTCTCGTGCCACAAACTTGAGGTTGATTCTTTGGATACAAAGCAAGATAGCTTGTAGAGGCCCTTTTCTTCAATCCCTTGAGCAATGATATTCTTTGTATGGGGATCTACTACCTTAACTGAGGTGTTATCAAACCATACTTGTTTGTCCTGATCTATAATGGCTTGATGGAAAGGAGATTCATACATAAGTTTGGAACAAAAAGAACATTTGATAAGGACTTTCATTCCCCCTGATGGTTGGAAATTTGAACTTTTCCTTTTCCTTCGATGAGTTAACTTTTGTTGTTGCCGAGATAGACTTCTCCCGTGTGCCCTTCGAGTGCCTGAAAGGAGTCCTTGTCTTTGCACATATGGGAGGTAGCTCCGCTATCAAAGATCCACTCATGCGGAGAGCTAGAAGTAACTAGGGCATTGGCTTCTGTGGAGATGAAGAGTTCCTCACTCAAGCAGTGGGATCTATGCTGGGATCCTTTGGATGCTTGCCTAGACGTAGAAGCCTTCGAAGATTGTTTCTTTTTATAGCAAAACTTTTCTAAGTATCCTGATTTTCCATAAAAGTTATAGGTGAATTTCTTTGATGAATTATGCGATCCTTGTTTAGATCCATTGCTAGCATGATGACTTGTGGTTTTGCCCTTGTTGAATGGTCCTTTGGCCTTTATGGCAGACTCCTAGGAGGAATGCGTTTTGGCTCGCAAGTCGTGAAGGAGCAATAGTCGACGAACCTCTTCCCAAGATAAGACTTGGCCGCGATTATACAACGTTGTGAAAAATGTCTCGTAAGACTTAGGTAACTTGTTGAGAAGCCTAATGGCCATGTCTTCACTAGAGATCTGCCTACCACATAGTGCTAATTTACGCTGGTAGTCCTCAAATTGGGCTATGACCTTGGTGATTGTGTCATGTGGCCTAATGGTCAAATTATGAAACTCGGGCTCTAACGCATATATCTTCGAAGGGGTCTTGTCTTCATACAAAGGGGCTAACATATCCCAAGCATCCTGGGATGTCTTACAAGCCATGATATGTCCTTTCGTCAGTTCATCACATGCAAGTAATAGCTGACCTAAAGCTCTTTTGTCCTTGACATTCCATACATGCCAATTTTCTAAGTTGGTATTTCTATCGGGTTCGGGGTCTGACCCATCTACTACCTCATGCAAGAGATTCGTGTAGAGGTATGCACACATGACATCTTTCCATAGATTGTAATTTTGTCCATTGAAGCGTTCATCCTTAGGCATAAAAATAGGGGTGAAAGAAGGTAAGAAGTTAGCCATCGATGATGAGCTTCCTTCACTTTTGGTCATTACAAAGCGTTGATGATAAAGTGTTTAGAAACACTATCAAACATACTTTCCAAAATACCGCTTCAAAATAATTTCCAAGCTTGAAATGAGTAACGGGACACCAAACTTAAAATTCTTGGTGAGGGGAGAGGGCTCAGAGTAGATCTACTCTTGCAAAAAAAAAAACACCAATATGAGTCGATGCGACAGGACAGGGCTTAGATTAGCCTGTTGCACAACCACTTGAGCCTTAGAGTAGGCTTAGGAACTTGGAGAGAGCTTGTGGGTGGGCTTAGATTAGCCTCCATCCCACAAGTGTGCGCACACACACTCACTATCTGTTCTTTGTATATGCTTGATGGTATACAGGTGGGCACTTAGTGTCAAATAGGGTGCCAATGTTGGAGGGGAAACCGTTGAGAAAGGACCAAATATTCCTTTGCTTAAGGTTCAAGATGTGCCAATTAGTGTTCAATTGACTTGGAACCGTCTAAGGAAATACAAAGAGTCATTGTGACAAAAATACAGAGAGACTCTTACGGGTAACAAATGGTGCCGAATGATGAGGGTTAGACCCTTGAAAAAATACAAGGTGACCCATTGAAAGGTGCCAACTTGATTTCAACAGGTGGTTTTAAGAGGTCTTCCACTAGGAGCAAACTGATATGTGTGTATGAATACGGATCCTTGGGTGCCAGCGTAGTGGCAAAGTTGATGCTTTATGATTTTTTAGATAGGTGGTTTTACAACAAAATGAGTGTGTCTCTTAGAGATCTGACGAAGCCAAAGTGATGGAATGTGTATCGATAGACTCAAAGATTCATTTTCCAAGAAAAACTGGTGCATCCAAGTACAACTACCCAGGGCGCATGTAATGTGAGCATGTATAATCCTCTAGAGCGTGTAATGTGAGCATGTATAATCCTCTAGAGCTGGCAGATACAAGCTATGACAATAGCAATGGGGCAGCCCGCTTGCTCCACTCCACTCCTTTTTTGGCAAAATTGGCCGACGATGCAGTTATGCATACGACGCATGATCAGCTACAGTGTTCGGCTCGTAACAGGCGCCACCAGATTGTATGGCATAGCAGTCGACATTGCCCATGTTGTTACCTTTCCCACAGGCCCAGTCCAGTGCCTCCTGCAGCTTCTGCACGCCCGAGCCATCTCTCGCAACACAGAAGACCGTATGAGACATTGTCCTTCTCATGCCTCGCAGCTAAGCTCAATAGCAACAAAAATACAAATCAGCAAAGAAGTTGTAAGCTTGCAGGTTCGATGTTGCTCAATCGCCTACTGTTCCATGACCAGAACAATAGAGATTGCATGAGAGATGGTGTGGAAGGGTCTTCACCTGTGAGACAGGAGTGCGTGAAAACAACTCTGATGTTGCTCTCTCTCTTTCTCTGTCTCTTCCTCTCTCTCTCTCTGTGTCTCGTGATGAGATTCTCAAGCTGGAGGCGCACAAAAGCTTGCTGGTATGCTATCTTTTTTTCTTTCTCTCTCCTCTCTCTTGCTCCTTGTCAGATGAAGGATGTTGCACAGGTCTTTGTTGTGGTCGGCTGGAGTTGAGGTGCTGCTGTTCAGGTCGAGGTGCTACTGTGTCGTCCTCTATCGGTCAAGCTTATAGTGAAGCTCATACGCTTATCAAGAATCTGCTATGTCTGTAGTGAGAAAAAGATCTGGAGGTGCTCTCATCACCTACTGCAGTGCATATGTTGTGGAAAGCTTTGGCCGCCTGCACCTGCAATCTCTTGCAGAGAACAGTTCGAGTGAAGTGTAGCGGGAGGAGTCTCTCTCCTACTCTACCATGGCTTTAGACGAAGAAGATGACAGTGTGACACCCTTGTGGATTGAGAGGCACTGGTAATGCGCACGTGAAAAAAAATAAAAAAAACACAACTTGTCATACTGTACCTAAAAGGTAACGGCCAATAAGGGTACAGTCTGAGAGTGACTATGATGTCAATATGTGGCAAATAAAATCATAGAGTATGTGTCAAATACAATCACAGAGATGTGGTAAGAGTTGGATAAGTCCGCACATAAGTTTTGCTTGTTAGACTTAACACAAAATCTCCAGCAAATATTGTTGATAAACACAACACATTTTAGATGAATCAATTCATCAACCAAAATGTCAATAAAAGAAGGAACCTCCTTGGAACACCACAAACGAGTTTAGACACACTTTATTAACACAGATTTATCACTAGTTCTATGAACATGACCACATTGATGGGGTAAAGCATAAGCTCTTGACACAAAGAGGGTGGGTGGGAGAGGTAAATGGGGATAAAGGGTGATCAAAACAATGGAAAAAATGGGTGGGAGGGTGAGAAAATGGGCAAAATGAGGCTCAAAGAGCATAAAATGAATGGCAAAAAAAAATTCTCTCAAAGAGGAGAAAGCAAGACCACCAACACTCATGCACCACCACCACCAAAATCACTGCCAAACGCACCACCAAGACCTCCACCTAGCGCTCTGATACCATGTAGAGAGTACACATGCGGAAGCAAAATGAAATGTAAAGTACTCTCACAAAACAAAGAATGTGTGAGACACAAAATGAGTAGACCATGAAATGGGTAAACTCATGTGGATTAGAAATGAGCTTGCCAAGAGCATGCAGTAGGCTCCTCAAGCTTCTAACCAAATACAAATGGGGGAGAGGTCCTCCTTATATAGATTTGTGAGGGGCTCTCCAAAATACATCTCATGTGTGATAATTCCCCTGAAAGGATGATGAATACAACTGGTAGAAGCAAATGGTAAGGTACCCAGATACAAAGGAAATACAATATAAAATGGAAATAGATTGGAAATGGAGTGCCTCCTGGATACAAAATGGAGATGCACTCATGCGGATACAAATGTAGATGAAGTAGTAGCAATCATGTCGTCAACAATTGTACCAAGCTAGGAATGAGGTTCGTGTTGCTTACCTCCGAAAACAGTTGGAGAGTGAGCACATGAATGAAGGTGATTCTATGGACAATTTTCTAACAAAGATCAAAGTCTTGAAGGAACAATTGATTTATGCTGATGAGGTTATACCAGATAGCTCACTTGTGCAAACCGTTCTCAATGGTCTTCCTGATTCATATCAGAGTTTTGCTTCTACTCTTCGGTTAATGATGGAAGGCAATCCAAATGCCTTGTCATTTGAGGAGTTAGTCTCTGTTCTGTTGCAGGAGGATCAGTCCAGGCAGAACATGTCCATTATGTGTGTTGCAGATCAAGATTTCTTGGTAGTTAGAAGGGCAAAGGAAAATGGAGCTCTTCAACTAGTAAGTAGAAATGTGCAAATGCTGCACATTCAAAGAAGGAAGATAAAGATGAGAAGAAATCAGAAAAGTAGAAATTGTTTTGCAAGTATTGTAAAGGGAATGATCATATCATAAAGAACTATAAAAAACTGGCTACTAAAGAAGCAAAGAAGAAAGAGGCTAGAATGATTGTTGCAGAGGCCTCTACACCAAAAACAAAGTCTGCTAATCTTGTGGAGGAAGAAGAATGGGTGTTTACTAGTGTCTGTAGTTTTGACCCATCTTTTCATGAGCAATGCATGTCTATTGTAGACTCAGATGTTTGGTACTTTGACAGTGGGGCGACCAAACATATTACCTCGCAGCATAGTTTCTTCTCTTCACTCGAGCCTTCCCTACAGGGAATACTGTTACATGCGCCAACAACTCCTCTTATCCTATTATGGGAGTTGGTAAGATCATTTTGACTACTGCTGATGGTAGTTCTTTCACTTTTTCAGGTGCTTTATTTGTGCCAGGGATCAAGAAGAACCTGTTATCAGTTTCTCCATTAGCCAAGATTGGTTTGGTTGTGAAATTTTTTGATGGCACGTGTACAATTCATGATCTCTCAAATGGCGATGTGATTATTGCTTCTGGCATTTTATGTCGTCGGTTGTATAAGCTCATAGACTATGAAAGATCTGTGAATGATTCGACATGTGCAGTATATGATTCTCAGGCTATGTCAGATGCAAAGCTTTGGCATGCACGCTTTGGTCATCTGAATTTTTCTAGTTTGCTATGCCTGCAAAAATCTGAAATGGTGTCCTCTTTGCCCAAACTTGAGGCACTTGGAAAACATGTTTCTGAAGGCACAAAAAGATGAAATAGCCTGCACAAGCACTGCGATAATGCATTCGGAGGTCGAAACGAGCTCATATCGTGATTTTGGCACCACAAAGTGAAGCAGTTTTGATCTTTGAAACACCTTGAGCATGCTTACCAAATTTTGTGCGAATCTGAGACTACAAACGGAGGAGTGTCGACGGCACCCTAGATGAAGCGACGACTTGCTCTAATACCAATTGTTGGAGTTAGACGTCTGCGGAAGCACGCGAACAACACAAGGAAGAAGAAGAAGCTTGGAGCACAACACACAATACTGAATGTATTACTAGAGAATGTACAAAGATAAGTAGCCCATTAGGGCAATAGGCATATATACAAGCCTGGGAAAACAACCTCCTAAAGAGGGAAAAAAGTGCCCTGACAGTCCTAGTGTGTTCACACACATCACTACCTAAATATATCAACACCTTATACTAGTGTTGTCACACACATATATACTCACTTTTCAATCGCAAGTAAAATATTCAAATGTTACATGCTTTTAATGATTAGTTCTCACTAATCTCTTTTGCACACTTTCTCACCTCCATTCTCATGCTCACGTGCACTCCCTCACTCACTCGATGCTCAGATCACCTGATCTACACCTCTTTCACCACTCTTAAATACTTTCATCATCCTCACACAATTCCCAATCAAGCACTTTTAAAAACCCCACCATGCACTCTTCAATGTTCTCAACCATACTCTTGCTCCTACTCTCAAGGCACTCCATTTACATAATATATCATATGATCAAATTATTGTCTGAAATTTTGCATGACTTCTTTGTTCGATGCTTGTCTATTCATTTAAAATTTTGAATCGAATATGGATGCTATTCCATGTAAATAAGTGCACTTGCGTCCATCGTTTCTCTGCTAACGATACACTTTGTGCTTTCTCTCTTGATGAGAAATAACTAAAGTCTTTCACTTTCTTTATAGCTTCTGATATAATCCAAAAAAAGAATTCCTAACATAAACTTATCAATCAACAATTTATATAAGTTCCACAAAAGTTTTAGTAATACTCATATTTTTTTCTAGATTATAGAAAAAACTTTGTGACTGTATCAGAGAGATACACTTCAAAGTAGAAACTCAATAAGAGGGATACTTGTATAGCCATGCATCTCATCTTAGATCTGCAATCATTTCTACAAGTGCTAGTATGACTTATAATAGACCATTGAGCACAATATTGGATGTTGTAAATCGTGTAGCACAAAATATAAGATGTGCTTTGTTGAGAGACATGCATCTCAAAAGTTTTAGTAACATTGATATTTTTTTCTAAATTATACCAAAAACTTTGTGAATGTATTAGAGAATTACACTTCAAATCAGCAACTCGATAAGAGGGATACTTCTATAGCCATGCATCTAATACTAGATCTACAATCATTTCTACAAGTGCTGGTATGACTTGTAATAAACCATTGAGCACAATATTGGTTGTTGCAAATTGTGTAGCACAAAATATAAGATGTGCTTTGTTGAGATACAAGACAATCTTGCTTCTCAAATTCTATGTGTATTGTGTTTTGTGGTTTAATACAAGAAATACTAGGTGATACATTATTAGATCCACTTGCTCTACCGAATTCACATGGTCCACTCTTTTTTGAAATAATTGGAGAAATCGGAGTATGCTCATCTAGATTATTCTTCAAATGAGTTTGTGATAGTTTTTTGAAAGTTCTGTGAACTATTCATGCTTTTAAATCTCTTCAATATGATACCTTGGGTTTTACACTTGTTTGCATAACTTGAGAAATGCAACCATATATCACTATCGGAGTTCCTTTTACTACATAGTGTTGTCCATAATATTTGCATTGCATTATGGATACCCTTTTTTCTTCTTGATGAATAGTCACATATGAGCATTCTTTTCCTTTTCCATAATTATTTCTTTAATGTACAACTTTATATCTACAAATGAAATGCCTTATTTGTAAGTTCACTAGATAATCCAGATAATGTATCCTCAACATCTACCCCCACTCCCCCACTTCTGACAAGTTGTCAGAACATTTATCGACATCAGCATTCTTGGCTGAAATGGTGTTTTATTCATTATTGTCATTGCTCGATCTAGTTGGCTTGGTGCCCAAGTAAAAAATGCATGAATGATGTTTAATAGATGGAATCAAACCATAGTCTTTCCACATGGTTTCATAGTATTGTTCCCCCTTTTCAACTAAACCTGCATGGTTGCAAGTAGTCAAGACACTTAACAAATTTATTTGATCTGGATTCACACCAGCTTTTCTCATTCTATCAAAATAATATCAATCTTTGCTTGTTGAGCATAGATAGTAAGTAATGCTATCCATGTAAGTGCGTCTAGAGATGGTAATTGATTGAAAAATTACTTAGCTTTCACTAGCCCACCACATTTTGAATACATGTCAATCAAAGGAGTTTCAACTATCATATCATCTTCTAAGAATTGACTCTAAATAATTTCATAGTGGATTGTTTCTAGAAGTGCTATTGCTCCAACATGATTACATGGTTTTGTGTTACAAGTGAAAGCCACTACATCAAGGGAGATCCTGTTGGAGTTCGAGGTTTGTGGAAGCACACGAACAACACAAAGAAAAAGAAGAAGCTTGGAGCACAACACAAAACTGAATGTATTACCAAGTGAATGTACAAAGATAAGTGACTAATTAGGGTTATAGGTGTACATACAAGATAGGGGAAAAGACCTCCTAAAGAGGAAAAAAAGTGCCCCAACATTCCTAAATGTGTTCCCACACATCATTATCAAAATATATCAGCAAATCCCCCTTTGGGAGTGATGCGATGAACAAGGAGTTAGCACTCATGTATAAGGAATTTCCAAGCTATGTGGAAAGAGATCAATCCACAAAAGGAAGTAAGCCCAAAGCTTCGTGGAAACCTTCAAAATTATCCCTAGGCAGAGGTCGGGTACCACTCAAGTAGCCAAAGATGTGCTTAATCACTAACCACTGCTTGACACCTAGGCAATGCATAAACATGTTCATATGAGAGACAACAAACTGAATATCAGGTCAATTTATGCATAAGTAAATCAAGCATCCAACATCCTACTGATAGAGGATAGCATCAAAGGCATCTCCAACATCATGAACACTCAGTCATAAACCTTTTTCTATAGGAGTGGCGATAGTTTTGTAATCTTCAAGGCTAACCAAATGGTGTTCAATTCAAATATGCCTAAACCGACCAGACCCTTATATCATTACTTTATTACATTCTTTCCCCCTTGGAAAAATATTTTCTTCCTAAAAAAGAGTTATATAACTACTGTAGGCAATCCCCAAGCCTCATGTTATAAAACCAAAAGAACATGTCTCATCTCTATGGTGGGATCCCTACCCAAATGATTCAAAGCACCATCTTGCTTTGTAATTTGATGAACTAGTCAAAGTACAAAGTAGGGAATGAATAATAAGGGTGGATCTGAAAACATCCCTATCCAATTCACTTGTGTCTCAATGTGCAATCTAGGCACAAACATGTGAAATGGATGGATTCCAAGTACTAGTTCAAATCTAGGCATCACTCGTGCATGAACGTAGTATCTAATGTGGGATTCTTATCCCTCACAAGACTTTGAGAACTCTTGATTCACTTGAATTTGATTTCAAAAACTAAAAGTTTGGTTGGCGCAAATATCAAACTTGGATGTTTATACTATGGTTTAGTTTCAACCAACATTTACTTGATTTTTTTCACCCTAATGGAGGACTGATGTGTCCTAATGGGATAAAAAATCATATGTAAACTATAGGAGAAATTTTGTCATTTACTTTGGGTCAATCGTACTATAATTTGACCAAGTCAAATCCAAAATTAAAATTGTCCAACTTAGGCCACTTTTCTCAAAAGACTTTAGCTAAAAGTTCTTGGGAATTGTGAATCTTATGAGCAATTCCTTTCTCTTTTCTAGATTGGACTGAACCCTAGAAAATAATTTATGCTATAACTTGAAGAAAAATGAAATAGATAAGTCAACTTAGACTTATCATCTTTTGAAGATTGAAAAGGTTCTTGTATAGAACATCTATATGGGATGTTTAATTTAGTTACCTGGTTCTAACCGGCTAACCCTCGACTTTTATGAACAGAATCGGATACCATATCTGAGTCAAATCCAAAAGATTTAGAAAGCGAAAAGAAAGAACTAAAACTTTGTACAACCAGTTCAAACTTCAACGATACATAAACTTGTGAGGAGTCAATTTCTACATGACTTAAGAACTTAACTTCTCAAATATCTGTTTCAACACGGTATTGAAGCATTTTTTCTATCTTTAGGATAAATAAATTGGATTCTCAAAAAGATTCAGAGTGAATCTAAAACATCATCCAACCACAATATGCTTGTGTGGTATCCAAAATCAGAATGTCAATCCACTGAGGTCCTATCGATGAATCTTTACTCAAATAATGCTTTACTTGAGACTAAATTTACATTTAAATTTATTCTTTATGATTGCTTACTAGGCATGCAAGTCTTGTGCATTGCATGGAGTCAAAGGATTGAATTTACCAAGTTACACTAGGAACTTGGTGCTTGACTTAGTCAGTCCATTCCTTAGTTGAAAGGATCTTTTCAATGTCAAAGTTCAACTTCTTCATAAATTTATCAAATATGTCTGAATCAACAACACTTTAGCTTGAAGTGTTCCATGAAGATCTCGAAAATTACTTAGTTCATACCTTTTTACTTACTTCGACTTGAAGTATCTTGAGATCATACTTTTATCCTCCTCAAATTTAAACTCCTCCTTTGAAGTTTTAATTCCCTCGAGGATCAAATCTAACTTCAAGATTCATTCTAGGACTAAAGGATAATTTCCATCCTATAGTTCGATGCCCCATACCATCCTTCCTACATCAATTTGAGTATAAAATATGGTGTCCCATACCACCCTATTTTATATTACATTAATGTGTGGGTGATATTTATCTTGAAGTCTAAACATAACTTGATTTAGTACCTTCTCACTTCAATTCTTTAAAGAATTTTGAAGTTAGGGATTACCTCTATTTTGATATTCTAGGTTTTGATTCCCTCACATGGTCATTTCCCAATCTCGTGCTTTTACCTTGGAAACTTGAAAATATTTGGATGGAACATCTATCCTTCATTGCTAGGGTTTTCAATAGAAAACCGATTATGATTCCAAGTTCTTAAATTTCTGAAATTCAAGTCCAATTGGTTATATTTGACCAATTTGTATGAGCTTTTCACTTATTATCTTTAGATTCCTTTCTTATTAAAGCTTTAAGTAGCTACCCTAAGGACTTTATAGGGATCTGTGTACTGCTTAAGTCTAAGCATCCGCACATGCTTTCGAATTTCACCTTTAAGAAATCCCTTTAAGGATACATAAACTTTATGTTGTACCTTCCATAGACTTAATTACCGTTGACAGGGTTATAGACTACATACTTGGAATATTTCATTCTGTTCATACTTGGAATAGCTTACTTTTTTCACACTCTTCCATTGGATGAATGGAACTTAAATGAAATTTTCCCAAAGGAATTTGATTATCAATACCTCGAAGTAGTTCCAATTGCAAGTTCTTAGATAAAAGTCAAGTATTATTGACCTCCCGACAAGAATAAAGACTTTACTCCTTATTGCTAAGATCCCTAAAACTAACAAAAGCTTCTTTGCTTACCCATGGGATTTTTAGAGATCTTTAACTCAACTCAAGTCCAAGTATATGTTGATGCCTCTCAGATTCCAAAGCTAAGAATCTTTGATACACCTTTAGGTTACATCAATCTTTTGACTTAAGTACCACTACAAGTGGTTTGGGACTTCTTGGAAACTACTTGTTGTCTAACGAAGTTGAAGAATTTCATCCTCACTACTAAGGAGAATTTTATTATTCAAGGACTTGAGATTCCTCTAAGGAATCAAATAACCTAAGCAAATGATTCATCATGGAATCCATTGCACTATTATAATGGTTTTTGAAAGAATTTCTTAATTTTTGGACAAGACTCTCAAAGCTTTATTCTTGGAATCATGTTCATGTCTTTTGTATCAAACTAAAGGATCACCTTAGGATATGATTTTCCATTCCTTGATGAAAGTTGTACTGGAACTTTCATTTACATGTGTCCTATTCTTGAGTTTGAAAAAATTATCATCATGATTCAATCGTGTGATATTACTAGAGTACTTGATAGTTCAACAATCCATTTTGATTGCATAGGTGAAAGTACAAATATCTTTTGGTAATTGAACCAATGTACTATTTTACTATGAACACTTTCATCTTCCTTATCACTTAAGAATCATCCATATTCTTTCCTAGAAGTGATAGCTTACCAACATCATGGAAGACTTTAATGTTTGAGTTTTACAAATAGCTTGTCCAAAAGATACACTTTTTCAACTTGAATTAGTGGATCCGCACTGGAGTGTCAAGAAAGCTAATTTTTACTCCTTGTACATGGTAAAACTTGGGCATGCTACAACTACAATGACCTTACTTCCTTACTACTTAATATTCATGGCAGATTATGTGGTACTAGTATTTTCTACCATAGAATATGTCTTCAAAATTGATACAACCATCCCAAGATGGTCGAGTGGTTAGAGGCTTATCCTTGATCAATGCAAGTATCGAATTCAACACCTGTCCAGATTCTCAAAGCATAGATAATTTTAATTTGAGAATAAAAAGGTCAACATGCTATCATAGAAGTCGGTGGCTATCATGGATAGATGATATCCTTGCCATGTTGTAGACCAGAGATCAACCCCCATGATAAACATCACATGATAGTATTGAAGAATCTTTTTGAACGTGCCTAGCCGGTATCAATCATAAGGACGTGAGTTCAATTCTTGGAGATCCTTGCTGCTTTAAAGATGAAGATAGAGATCTTATCTTTGCTAGCCTCAGTTAAGCTAAAAAGCTCTACCTGTACACCATGTTATCTCTCTATATAAGAGAAGTTTCATGTTGGTTGCAGGTCATGGGTTCAATCCCAAGAAAGTGCATAGTAACAAACATCTGTGGTGCATAACTTTTGCATCTTGTCAATCTAGGGAAATAACAAGCAACTGCACGAGATCATAGCATAATATATAAATTCAAATAAGAGAAATAAAACTCGTATGGAAGCATAGCTAAAACATTGTTGAACTAAAAGGGCATGGTGCAATGGCTTGGACGCTACTGAGCTTCAAACATGTGTTCATAACCAGATATGTAGTAGTCGCTAAATAATTTACTCACAATATGAGCAAGAAGCATTGTGTGCGTTCATAATTTGAGCAAGACATGATATCCTAAGCATTGGTCAATTTTTTGGCAGTTGTCATCTCCTAACTCGATGGATAAGCTACATGCATGTTGATGGGTAGGGTGTGGGTTTCAAAACCCACTTTTTGCAAGCCTAGCATAGAAGGAATTTGAGCATACTTTCTTTTACACTTTGAACTCAGGGTCGTGATAGTAATTAAAAAAAAGAATTCGGGAGCACATCTTTATTGAAAAAGATGATTTGCACATCAAGAATGGAAGCACATTCTAATGAGGAAGATGATGATGCAAGCTGCAAAGTTTCCATGAAAGCTTGCCTAGCTCTGATACCAATGAAAGATTATGACCACCACCATGTGCTAGAGAGATGACTCTCCTCCCAACAATATGCCGCTTTATATAGCTCTTTCCAAGGGATTTCCATCTTGGGCAGGTGGATTCTAACCATCCATGTGTCAGCTTTCTAGAAGGCTCTAGATCTCTTTGGGCAAAATACTCTCCCATGTACCCCATGGGGATTGAACCGAAGACCACCTCCTTCACACCCTTGAGACTTAACCACTAGGCTAAGTGTGTCACTTGTTACAACAACACATGACCTACTATGTAAGTCTAATCTTGAGATCATTGGTCATACAAACATGTGACCAAACGATGTCCGAATTTAGATCTATCTAAAACAACCATACATATTTCAAATTTTTCTGAACTAGCTAGACCCTTAGATCATAGACTTACTTTATTACAACTAGTGAGCAACATCTCATTCACATATACTATGATGATCAGAAGTACATCATTTGCACACTTAATATATAAGGTGATCTCAGTTGGAATGTTCTCAAAACCATGTGCAACCAAGTAGATATATATGTTGGATGGATCTTCAATTGCAAGTTTTGACAGTAGGAAAATTTGATTGCACTAGTGGTTGTGCCTGAGTCAATCAAGACTTTAACAATCATTTCACTCTTTCCTTGTCCTATTTCTAATGTTACAAAAAGACATCTATCTATGATTATTTGATGGGTTCCACTCATCGTTTGGCACATAGCCATGTGGTATCTCGATAACTAATAAGTGTCTTGCCTATGTTGATCTCCACCTTGTCAACTTAGCTTCATATGTCGGATGCATTCTAGAGCTTTTGCTTGAGCCTTTTCTCTAATCCATTTTTCTTCTTCTTTGCGTTTCTTGGCTATGTTGAGTCAGTTTAGGATTATCTTTGTGAGGGGTTCTTGACATAATTGAACTCTACATCCATTGATGTAACTCGGTATGATATCATCTTCTAAAGTGGCTAACTAGACAAATCCATAAGTGGAGATTCTATTGATTATCATGGATCCATAGCTCTGCTTCTCTAATTTCCTAGCATGTTGTTTTAGTGTATACACCAAGAATAAGTATTCTACCTTTAATCCCTTATCTTTCACATGTGCATCAACATAGGCCTTTTGTATTTTTTTGGTTGCATAAATTCTTGTCGCTACTATTAATCTAGTTACTCCTAGTCATTCTAAGTCAAAAATCCTAGATGAGAGCTCATGGCTAGGCCGTTGATGCTCTTGTGCCACTTTTAAAGTAGGTATCAAGAAATCTAATGGCAACACTGCATTTTGTCCAAATACCATATGAAAGGGTATGGCTTGGACTACCATTTTATAAGCCACTCGGTAAGCCTAAACAACATGATTCAACTATTTGTCCCAATCGGTACTGTCATTATTCACCAACTTTGTTAGCACAATGTATAAAATCTTATTTGTGCTTTTTGTTTGTCTATTTGCTTGTGGGTGGTAAGGGGCTGACTTCTTGTGACTGCCCATGAATTCTTGCAATAAGTATTCAATGAACTCATTCAAGAAATGAGTATTATGGTCAATGACAAATTCTATTGGCAAACCATATCTTGTAAACACATTCTCAAAGAGAAATTTGGAAGTGGTTTGCGCCTCGTTCTAATTAGTGGCTTTCACTTCTACCCATTTGGTTAGGTAATCTATGGCAGCAATAATGTATTCGACATTTGGACTCTTAGCTAGGGGGTTAATAGGACCAACAAAGTCTATTCCCCACTTGGAGAATGCACGTCTCCCCCATCATGGGTCTCAGTTGTCCATTATCTTTTCACTGATTCCTGGATATCTTTCCAAGCTCTCGTTCACTTTTTAGTTGTGCTCTCATTCTCACTGCTGTTTAGGCCCTTATCTTGACCTATGCCTTTGTTTTCTTGTAGGGTTTGAGCTCTACTTACTACTTACACTAGGACTTCCGCTAGAGTCTACCACTAGTCCAATAACATTAATAGTTTTAATTTCCTATGTATTGGCTAGATTCTTTGCGAAATCCCTTAGGAGATGCTCTTATCGCAATCAAGTCAAAATCCTTGAACGCTTGTTGCTTTTGGCTGTCCTGGTGTAGGGATTGGGCAATCTCTAATGAAGTGATTGATGGGGGAAGTATCTCAACCCCTAAGCAACAACGAAGCGTGAATGACCTCCACAGGTATCCTTCTTTGACCTCTGCACACCAAAAATGCTCTTACTCAGAGCTTATGCAGAGAACTCCAGTGAGCTTTTGTAGACCTATAGTAGACACCAAGAGCTTTCCAACGAAACAAATTTCACTTCAAATGGATGCTTACACAAGGAGAAACAATGTCTACAACATGAGCTAGTTGAATGCTCACAACTGCCAGTCAAGCAGATACCTCACTTCACTCCAGCAAGCTTTTCTCACAGATTATACAGAGAATGAATCTCAAACTTGGGTCAACTTTAGAGGACTCTAATAGCTACCCAATGACACCAAAATAAATAAAATGGATACATAGAGAATGAGAACCAGCCCATACAACAGAGAGCAAAATATTTCCAACAGAGCCTACACACCAAGAGAGATATCAATCACACAACTTCACTAAAATGAATGTTGCTCCCAGATTACTCAGAGAATGATCTAGAGACTTTGTGAGCATAAAATAGACTCTAATAGCTATCCAATGAGACAAGAATTACATCAAATGGATACAATATGAGGGAGAACCAATGCTAACAACTCAGGGGTAGAGAGTTGCAACACTGCCTGCACACACACATAGATATGCCTACTAAAAGAAAACAAACAAGCAAGCAAGGGGCTAGCTTAAGCAAGGGGCTTGCTTATCACAACTCCAGCACTTAGTGCTCACTTTACATGAGCTAAAACTCCAAGAAGATTGGCCAAAAGAAGTCGGGATACATGCTCCTTTTATAGTGAGAAGTGTGCCCCTAAAATCTAGGAACTACCTTTCCAAATTAGCCTCCTAACTTGGAGGACTTAGTTGAGATGACTTGGGGAGTGTTTGAGTGACTTTTCTTGATGGAATCTCGTGGCTTTTGGCTTCCTTTGATTGCTCCACATGTCCATAAAAGATTCCCCACGAATTTGTAGCTTGAAGCTTGACTTTTAACACTCCCCCTCAAGCTTCAATTCTTCGTCCTCATCCAAGCTCCTTCATGTTGATGCATTGCTTGAATTTTGAAATCTTCATCCCATCCAAAGCCTTTGTAAACATGTCCGCAACTTGGTCCTTGGTACCAATATGATGTACTGAAACTTCCTTGGATATCACCTTTTCCCTTATGAAGTGATAGTGCACTTCAATATGCTTGGTTCTAGCATGATAGACAGGATTCGATGCTAGATGAATGCTACTCATATTGTCACAAAAAATTGGATATGTGTCAACCTGCAAATTAAGCTCCATAAATAACTTCTTAACCCACATTAGCTCACATGTGACTTGAGCCAAAGCTCTATACTCAGCCTCCGTGGAAGATAATGCCACCGTGGGTTGCTTCTTTGAAATCCATGAGATGATCTTGCTACCTAGCATGACTAGGTAACCACTTGTACTTCTTCTATCCTCCTTCGAACCGGCCCAATCGGCATCAGAATAAGCTTTGACCTACATATCATCATCAAATGAATAGAACAATCCTTCATTTATAGTGGCCTTGAGATATCGTAACATTCTTCTTGCAGCTTGCAAGTGTGTAGTCCTTGGACTATGCATAAATTGTGATAACACTCCAACTCCATATGCTATGTCGGGCCTAGTTATTGTGGCATAATTGAAAGATCCTACAATAGATCGATACAAGGTTACATCCTCTAATGGCTCTCCATCAATGGAGCTTAGCTTTACATTAACTTCCATGGGATTTGAAATAGGCTTGCAATGTAGCATCCCAAACCTCTCAAGTAGGTCTAGAATATACTTCCTTTGTATGAGCATAATACCTTCTTCTTTGTATACAACTTCAATGCCAAGAAAATACCTAAGTCTCCAAGATCAGAGATCCTAAACTCCTTTCCAAGCTTTGCCTTGATCTCCTCAATGCCCTTTGTATCATTACCTGTAATGATAAGATCATCTACATACACGCACATGTAGACTACAAGTTCTCCTCTTTGTTTGATGAAGAGAGATGGATCCGCCTTGCATTGATTGTAACCACATTTGATCAAATAGTCCACCAATCTTTGGTTCCAAGCCCTTGGAGCTTGCTTTAGGCCATAAAGTGCCTTCTTCAACCTACAAACATGATGTGGAAACTCTTTATGAACAAAACCTAGTGGTTGCTCCATGTATACCTCTTCTTCCAAGTCTCCATTGAGAAAGGCATTCTTGATATCCAATTGGAAAAGCTTCCATCCTTTGCTAGCAGCCATTGCAATGAGTGTCCTAATGGTGCTCATCTTTGCCACAGGGCTGAATGTCTCTTCAAAGTCCACTCCATAGGTTTGTGCAAAACCCTTGGCCACCAATCTTGCTTTGAACCTAGAAATAGATCCATCTGAATTCCTCTTTACTTTATACACCCACTTATTACCTATTACCTTCATGTTATCCTTAACTCTAGAAGACTTCTTTTCTTCACCTTTTGGAGGAATAAACCTCCTTTGCCTTGGGAACTTGATCTCTTTCTTTGACATGGCTTCTTTCTCCATCATGTGTCCTTCATCATCTTCAACTTCATTACCTTCTTCATCCAACTCCACCAATTTTGCTTTGCCTTTGTTGATTGATTGTGCTTCATAGCTTGATGAAGATCTCCCCCTCCATGGTGAGTTCATGCTTGAACTATCTTCATTGATGGAACACCTTGGGACGCTTAGCTCTAGGTCGATTTGTTCTTCATCATGTCCATGCTTTTCTTCTTCATAGTCCTGCATACAATCATACTTCTTATACCAAGGGAGTAGCTCATCAAATGCTACATCCCTTGATATCCTCAAGTCCTTTGTGTTTGGGTTGAAGCACCTGTAACCTTTATGATCATTTGAATATCCTAGAAACACACACTTTTCTGCCTTTGGTTGTAGCTTGTGCCTCAATTCACTTGGCACATGTACATAACAAGTACATCCAAATATCTTCAAGTGGGAAAGATCAGGTTTCTTACCATAATAGGCTTGATATGGTGTCAAGCCATGGATCCCTAAGGTAGGAGCCCTATTCATAAGATACACGGCTGTATTTGCTGCATCACTCCAAAACATGTTAGGTACATTCATCTCATTAAGCATTGCTCTAGCGATCTCGGCAATGTATCTATTCTTTCTCTCTGCTACTCCATTTTTTTGGGGTGTGTACCTGCATGTTACTTGCCTCTTGATGCCTTGATCCATTAAAAAATCAGAAAACTCATTTGAGAAATATTCTCCCCCTCCATCGGACCTTAGCTTCTTGATATATGTACCTGTTTCCTTCTCTACCATTGCCTTGAATGCTTTGAAACATGTAAACACATCTAATTTGTTTTTGATGAAATAAACCCAAACCATCCTTGTGCAATCATCTATAAAAGTGAAAAAGTACTTGTTACCTCCAATGGATTGCTCTTTGGTTGGCCCCCACACATCTGTATTTATCAACTCCAATGGATGTTGGCTTATGTAGCCACTCTTCTTGAATGGAAGTCTCGCTTGCTTCCGTAGTTGACAAGATTCACATAAATGCTTCATACCTTGTCCTTGGAAGTTGGGAAGAGCTTCAACCAGCCTCTTGAATTGCATTTCCTTCATTCTTTGTATGTTGATGTGACCTATCCTCTTGTGCCACAAGTCCAACTCCGAAATCCTCTTGTTTCCATATGTGAAGTAGACATGTTGAGTGGAATGAGAATTTACCTCCAAAGTGAAGAGTCTCCCTTGCTTCTTTCCTCTTGCTATGACCTTGTAACCGGGCTTAGGGTTCTCCACAAAGCATCCACCTTTGTTGAACCTTACTTGATAGCCTCTTTCAACCATTTGCCCAACGGACACCAAGTTCTTTGTGATAGTAGGTACATGCAAGACATCCTTGAGACATCTTCCTTCCTCCTTGTCATCCAAAGCTACATCTCCAACATGGGAGATCTCATGGGTTGTATCATCACCTGTTTCTACATGTCCTTTACCTTTGGGAACATGTAGATTAGTAAACCAAGAAGCATTGCAACTCATATGGTTGCTACATCCACTATCAATATACCAAGTGTTATCTACTTTGCTTGAATTCCCATTCATGTGCATCATCAAGAGATTGTCATTTTCTGAACTTGTAGAAGCATAATTACCTTGGCCTTTGTATGAGTTGATGTCGTCCTCCTCTTCCTCTTGTTCTTCCTATCCCTCTTTCTGATGAGGTGCCTTGGTCATGTCCTTGATTGCTTGAGTGGCCTTGCCTTCCTCCAAACCTTCCTTTGCCCCTTCCTTGTCCTCGTCTTCCTTTGCCCCTTTGATTACCTGCATAGAAAACTTGTGCATCCTTGCTTTTAGTTGAACTTCCACCTATGTTCATTTTTTCGGTGACCATGAGAGCAACCAATTGCTCAAAATCGGGAAGATTATCCCTTACATAAACTGAAGTGGTAAAGGGTTTCCACTTCTCATCATCTCTCAAACCATTGAGAGTATAAGCCACAAGATCGTCATCGTCTATGTGGCTTCCAATGGATCCCAATGCATCTGATAACTCCTTGACCTTAAGTATGTAGTCATTTATGCTACTCCTTGAGCTCTTCCTAAGGTTGTTGAGCTCATTCTTGAGTTGGATCTTCCTTGCTAAGGTGCTTGTTGAATAAAGCCTTTCAAGTGTCTCCCATACCTTCATGCTTGAATCCAAGTCTTGGATATGGCCGATCATGCTATTGCTAATGTGTTAGGAAAGGATAAAGATAACCCTCTTGTCTCTTTCATTCCATTCCCTAAAGGCTCTTCTCTGGTCATTGGTTGGATTCTCATCCAACCTAGGTCTTGGTTCACTTCCACTAATCAACTCCCAAAGGCCCTTGCCCATAAGATAGTTGGAGACCCTAAATCTCCATGGTTGATAGTTCCCTTTGTCTAGCTTTTCAATTTGAGTGTTGAAGTCTCCCATATCTAGTCTTTGATACTTGACCTAGCCCTTGGCTAATGCTCCAATGTGTGTAAAATGAAAATGAGGCTCTGAGGTTACCTCAATCCAAAGCTTTCCTTAGATGGACACCTTGTGCTCTTGCAAATTTGAGTAGAATAGCTCCCCCTTGATGTGAGCTACCTCCAAGAAGCTTTTGTTGATGCAAATCTTCAAGCACCAACTCCAAGAGGTCTTCTTGCATGTATGTGATACCTCCAAGATGCCCAAATGCTCTGATACCACTGATGGGGGAAGTATCTCAACCCCTAAGCAACGTCGAAGCGTGAAGGACCTCCACAGGTATCCTTCTTTGACCTCTGCACACAAAAAATGCTCTTACTCAGAGCTTATGCAGAGAACTGCAGTGAACTTTTGTAGACCTTTAGTAGACACAAAGAGCTTTCCAACAAAACAAATTTCACTTCAAATGGATGCTTACACAAGGAGAAACAATGTCTACAACATGAGCTAGTTGAATGCTCACAACTGCCAGTCAAGCAGATACCTCACTTCACTCCAGCAAGCTTTTCTCAGAGATTATACAGAGCATGAATCTCAAACTTGGGTCAACTTTAGAGGACTCTAATAGCTACCCAATGACACCAAAATGATAGCAAATGGATACATAGAGAAGGAGAACCAGCCCTTACAACAGAGAGCAAAATATTTCCAACAGAGCCTACACACCAAGAGAGATATCAATCGCACAACTTCACTAAAATGAATGTTTCTCCCAGATTACTCAGAGAATGATCTAGAGACTTTGTGAGCATAAAGTAGACTCTAATAGCTATCCAATGAGACAAGAATTACATCAAATGGATACAATATGAGGGAGAACCAATGCTAACAACTCAGGGGTAGAGAGTTGCAACACTGCCTACGCACACACATAGATATGCCTACTAAAAGAAAACAAACAAGCAAGCAAGGGGCTAGCTTAAGCAAGGGGCTTGCTTATCACAACTCCAGCACTTAGTGCTCACTTTACATGAGCTAAAACTCCAAGAAGATTGGCCAAAAGAAGTTGGGATACATGCTCCTTTTATAGTGAGAAGTGTGCCCCTAAAATCTAGGAACTACCTTTCCAAATCAGCCTCCTAACTTGGAGGACTTAGTTGAGATGACTTGGGGAGTGGTTGAGTGATGTTTCTTGATGGAATCTCGTGGCTTTTGGCTTCCTTTGATTGCTCCACATGTCCATAAAAGATTCCCCACGAATTTGTAGCTTGAAGCTTGACTTTTAATAGTTATATCTCTGTGGCACATATAGCCTATTCCTCGGGATGCTTGGAGTCTCATTTGTCTTGGTTGGGGCCTAGGCTTAGGGTTGGCGTACATTACATTCGAATATTCTGGATCCCAACTAGCTTCACTAGGGTTTTCATAAGGATAGATCTTGTTATGCTTTAGTGAATCCATGTAGCAAGCTGGTGGACCACCTACATGCATTGAGTCAAAGCTATAAGCATTCGGATTGCTTTCAAAAATCAAGGCAGGTGCTAGCACTAAGGATCTACTCAATTTTTCTTCTACTAATGCATACTTGACTGGAACCACATTGGTTGGGGGTAGGGGCTGTTGACCCAACACTACTTGAGGTCTTTGATAAGCTTGCTATTGTGGCTGGTAGGGTTGTTGTGGCCTAAATTATTGCTTAGATTGGTACTGATTTGGATATCTTCCTTGTTGTTGATATGTTTGTGCATAGTTTTGTCTAACCATTTGCTTATTGTAAGGGCAATTTGTGCAGTGTGCTTAGTGTATCTCCACTCAATGGTGCAATATTGGCTATTAGGGTTTCGTTGGGGTTGAGCCATAATTGTACAAACATTGGCCATGTGGTCTCCTCTGCATTTGTAACATCATTTCACTCAGATCATTCTAGGCGCATGTTTACTCGAGGCTAACTCCTCTATTGAACTGGATAATTTAGAAGTGAAGCTAGTAACATTGTCCAAATCTTTATAGATCTTGGAAAGCTCTAACTCTTCCCCTAGATTTTCCTCAATATCAATGCACATATGGACACATTGCTCTATGGTTCTAGGCTCTTTTAGATACACCTATGATCTCAACATGGCACTTAGCAAACCATCCAAGAATAATGCCACTTGCTTGGCTAGAGTGGGTAGCTTTGAAATAGGGCATCTCTCTAGGTACAACCTAAACCTTCTTGCTACTAGTCTAACTGTCTCCTAGGGTGTTTGCTTGAAGCTATGCATTAGAGATGAGGTATTGTGTCTGATGCCACTCTTGGAGAACTCTGTGATAAAGGCTTCTAGCAGTTGATCAATGTTTCTGAATTGTCCTTGATGTAGTGGTTGAAACCATGTCAGGGCTTTGTTTTTCAGAGTTAGACCAAAGGTATTATATTGAGTGAACAACTCATTAACATGTTTTGTTTTTAATACTTGTCTAAACTGCGCTCAGTACCATCGAAGTAATTCTTCATGGATTTAACCAGTTGGGTAGACATCAAGATCCTAGGGTGTTCTCTAGGTCTGGGCAAGGGAAACTCATCCATGCCCCTTTGATGTCTTGGATTTCCGTGTCTCTTTTGATATGTTCTTTCCATTTCCATTCCTGATCTTTCTCTTCCTACTGTGTTTGCAAAACTCACCTTTGGTCTTTCTCTAGTTCTTTCTTTATGGGTTCCATGGATGTGACATGATCCAACTCCTTGTTGATAAGATACATTCGATCTCGATGGGGAGAAAACTAATTCACCTTCCAAGTGTAGGTGTGCCTTCCATGCTCCATCACCAAGAACATCCTTTCCAACATGTTATCTAGATAGACAACTTTGCCTAGTGTCTCATGATCTTTGAACTCGTATATAGTGACTCCGCCTACTTCACTAATTTGATTTGGTTTGAATCTCCAAAAGGCTTCATCCATATTCCTATTCAAGAATAACTCTATGCTTTTGTTGTCCTGAGGAATCCACTTTGGGGTTATCACTCTAGTCAAGATAGATTTACCTCAAGGAGTCATGGGTTCTCGTCTTAAGTCTCCTTTCTCTAGGTCTCCACTCTCATTTTTTGGGACCATCTTTCCAAAATCATTTGTCCTTTCTGGTAAGCTAGTGACCACATACATGGTTCCCTACTTATCAATGTTTGAACTCTCTTCAAACTTGACCACTCGACGTTCAAGTCCAAAGGGTTGATCTGGGTTTTTAAGTTGGACAACTGATCTTCGTAGCCCATCCTCATAGATGCAAGCACCTAATCAGTTGGTTCTAATATACTCCAATTGTGTTTTATAAGGACCTTCTTTTGTTTGTAAATAGGCAGTGATTGAACTACCTATGGGTCGTTCCATGCTAAAGGACTTTTTTGAATTACTCCTTTTCAAGCTTAGCACCTAGGGATAATCACTAAGTAGTTCGGCCCACGACCTAGCTGTGTGATTGACATTAGCCTTAGAGGATCTGATGCTTTGTCTATCCCGACCTAGGTATTGTTGATATATTTAGGTAGTGATGTGTGTGAACACTCTAGGACCGCTATCGTTGATATTTTCTCTCCTCTCTCATTCATGAAGGCCTACAGGAAACACATTTGGTGAAGGTAGTCAGAATTCCTTGAGAAGTCCAAGATGCATCAAGGATGTCAAAGGGAGTTCACATGCAAACTTTGGAAGAAATCAAGCAAATCCAGGGTAGTTGTCAAAGCTCGTCAAATTTTGGAAATTAGGGCAAAAATTTCAATGCCTCCAAATCACATGAAAATTCATATACTTGTAAAGCCTATCAAAGGTACTCTGTATCTTGTTGAAAACAGACAAAGAATATTTTATTGGTGCAAATGTCAAAGTTGAGACTGATCTTTTGCCTCTCATTGGAATGATAGCCAATTGTTCATCTCCTGATATAGCCATGCTTAAATGGATCTCATATATTAAGTTCATAAATCGTGAGTTAGTTCGTATTTTAGGTAAGTCAAACTCAGTTTTTGTTATGTTATCGAGAGGTAGATTTGATGATGATCTTGAAAGTGATCTAATAAAGAATGTGAACTTATTTGACTATGTTCCACATATATACGAGTATGAGAAATTTCATGAGTCTGAGTACGAAAGTGAATGGAGAGACATAGGAAAGTATCTGAGTACATTTCAACCATTACCTACCTGGACTATGAATAGATTCCGTAACATTAGGAAACGAGCTTATATTTTTTCTACGTAACGATTATCTTTGGAGACATGCTAAGGGTAAGGTTAAGAATCCACAACGAGTCCTAGGAAAACGAGGTCTTCAGTTGCAAGTAATGAAGGAAATTCATGAGACATTATGGGTGGGTCATAAAGGATTTTTTGGAACATATGAAAAAATTAGAAGTACCTATTATTGGCCTAGGATGTATGTTGACATTAGTAGCTATGTTTCTACATGTTCTACTTGTCAACTTCATTCATCTGTCAAACATAGATATCTGTTGCATCCTACTTATCCACCCTGTATTCACTACAAGTGGGTAGTAGTTCTTGTAAATATGCCTAAAGGTATTGACAAAATGCGTTACATTGTACTTGCAAGAGAAGACTTAACTAATCATGTAGAGGGACGTGCACTACGATCTAAGACCACTTACAATGTTTGCAAATTCTTGCTTGAAGATGTCATAAGTCACTTCGGGCACATAGAGAAAGTAGTTGTCGATCATGGAGAGTTAAATGCGAGAGAAGCTAAAGAGTTCTTTGAACATCATGGTATTCGTTTGTCTCTCACTACTGTATATAATCCAGAGGCCAATGGTAAAATAGAGAGAGGGCATCCACCTATTGTGAAAGCCATATCTAAAGCATGTAACGATGACATCAAACAATGGCCTAGATTCTTACCTTTTGCAGTCTGGGCAGATAGAATGATGTGAACACGTACTACTGGGTATATGCCTGTTAAACTCATGTACTGCCAAAAACCATTGTTTCCAATTCAGTCTCATATTTCTGCATGGTTAAATTTGCCTTGGTTTGAAAACATGTCTACTGATGATTTTTTGAGTTTGTGCATTAAACAGTTAGAATGAGGTAAATTAAGACTTGATGATGTTGTTGAAAAACTAAGAGAATCTAGAATGAAGAACATGCATTATTTTGATAAAACTCATCAATTGCGTCCTAAGCCGATTGAAGTAGGAGATTGGGTGCTCATTTATGATAGTACATTTGACTCTCAATATGATGCATGCAAAAAACTCACTCAACAGTGGTTTGGGCCATACATTGTATCAAAAGTCAACAACAATGGTACGTATGCTCTTTGTGAATTAAATGGTGTTGCACTAAAAACTTTGATTGCAGGTAAAAGGATAAAGCTATTCAAGAAACGTGATAATTGTTGATATATTTAGGTAGTGATGTGTGTGAACACACTAGGACCATCGGGGCACTTTTTTCCCTCTTTAGGAGGTTTTTTCCCCCGCCTTGTATATACGCCTATTGCCCTAATGGGCTACTTATCTTTGTACATTCTCTAGTAATACATTCACTATTGTGTGTTGTGCTCCAAGATTCTTCTTCTTCCTTATGTTGTTCCCATGCTTCCGCAGACGTCTAGCTCCAACAATTGGTATTAGAGCATGTCATCGCTTCATCTAGGGCACCGTCGATACTCCTCCGGTTGCAGTCTCAGAATCGCACGAATTTTGGTGAGCATACTCAACGTGTTTTCAAGATCAAAACTGCTTCTCTCTGTGGTGCCGAAATCGCGATCTGAGCTCGTTTCGGCTTCCGAATGCACTATCATAGCACTTATGTAGGCTATTTTGTCTTTTTGTGCCAAAGGTATATACCAGTTTTTGTTTGCTAGTATAAGCGTCTCGAAGTTTGCTACAGGTCTAGCAGAATTCGTCTGGGAAGTTCTGTTCAACTTTTTTTTTTGAGATACAGACAATTTTTTGCATCAAGGTATTTTAGTCACTCGCCATGGCTAAAAGCAGTGATGTATTCTGTATGTTGGTTGTTGAGGATAAGTTGGATGGTACCAACTACCCATTATCGGCTTATATGATACGACATGTGTTGGATGCAAAAGGACTGTGGAACATTGTGCAGGGTGTCGAAAAATTTCCTATCACACCTGCAACTGTTACAACTGCAGGTACTGAAGCTGATGTAGAAAGTGTCGAAGATGATGATATAGTGCATATTCCTGTTCGTGCTGCAATTTCTGTTGCACCTATTGCAGAGCAAATTCATTGGGATGGCCGAGATGCCCAAGCACATGCATTGATAGCTTTGTCTATCAAACGTGCCATTATTCCTCACATTCGCTCTTGCAGAACAGTTAAGGATGCTTGGGATACACTTACCACATTGTACCAAGCTAGGAATGAGGCTCGTGTTGGTTACCTCCAAAAACAGTTGGAGAGTGAGCACATGAATGAAGGTGATTCTATGGACATTTTCCTAACGAAGATCAAAGACTTGAAGGCACAATTTATTTTTGCTGGTGAGATATACCAGGTAGCTCACTTGTGCAGACCGTTCTGAATGGTCTTCTTGATTCATATCATAGTTTTGCTTCTACTCTTTGGTTGATGATGAAAGGAAATCCAAATGCCTTATCATTTGAGGAGTTAGTCTCTGTTCTGTTGTAGGAAGATCAGTCCAAGCAGAATAGGTCCATTATGCGAGTTGCAGATCAAGCTTTCCTAGCTAGTCAGAAGGGCAAAGGAAAATGGAGCTCTTCAACTAGTAAGCAGAAATCTGCTAATTCTACATATTCGAAAAAGGAAGATAACGATGAGAAGAAATAAAAAAAAGCAGAATTTTTTTTGTAAGTACTGTACAGGGAATGATCATATCATAAAGAACTGTCCAAAATTGGTTGCTAAAGAGGCAAAGAAGAAAGAGGCTGGAATGGTTGTTGCAGAGGCCTCTACACTGAAAACAGAGTCTGCTTATCTTGTGCAAGAAGAAGAATAGGCATTTACTACTGTCTGCAGTTTTGACCCATCTTCTCATGAGCAGTGCATGTCTGCAGTAGACTCAGATGTTTGGAATTTTTACAGTGGGGCGACCTAACATATTACCTCGCAGCGTAGTTTCTTCTCTTCACTCGAGTCTGCCCCTACAGGGAATACTGTTACATGTGCCAACAACTCCTCTTATCCTAATATGGGAGTTGGTAAGATCATTTTGACTACTACTCATGGTAGTTCTTTCACTTTGTCAGATGCTTTATTTGTGCCAGGGATCAAGAAGAACCTGTTATCAGTTTCTGCATTAGCCAAGATTGGCTTGGTTGTGAAATTTGTTGATGATAGGTGTATAGTTCATGATCTGTCAAATGGCGATGTGATTATTGCTTCTGGCATTTTATGTCGTGGGCTGTATAAGCTCATAGACTATGAAAGATCTGTAAATGATTTGACATGTGCAGTAAATGATTCTCAAGCTATGTCAGATGCAAAGCTTTGGCATGCACGCTTTGGTCATCTGAATTTTGCTAGTTTTCTTCGCTTGCAGAAATATGAAATGGTGTCCTCTTTGCCACTTGAGGCACTTGGAAAACATGTTTGCGAAGGCTGTATTTTGGGAAAAATGCAGCATTCATCCTTTCCAAAAGATGGTTCAGCTCGGGCTACTAAAAAATTACAGCTTGTACATAGTGATATCTGTGGTCCTACGTAGACACCTTCTTTTGGGAATTATCTTTACATCATGACTTTCATCAATGATTTTTCTAGGCATGCATGGGTATATCCATTGAAGGCAAAGTCCGAAGTGTTCATGTTCTTCAAACAATTTTTGGTTTTGGCTGAAAATCTATCAGCATGTAAAATGGGCCCCCTCTGTTCTGATCGGGGGGGGAGGGGGGGGGAGTACATGTCTTCTGATTTTAATGCATTTCTGGCTGAACGTGGGACAAAACACCAGTGTATAGTGCTGTATACACCTCAACAGAATGGAGTTGCTGAATGAAAGAACAGGTCACTCATGGAGATGGTGAGGTGTATGCTCAAGAGTCAGGCTTTACCACATAGTTTCTGGCTTGAGGCTATCATGTGTGCAGCATATGTACTGAACAGGTGTCCCACTAAAGCGTTGCAGCCTATCACTCCATATGAGGCTTGGCATGACCGCAAGCCATTTGTTGCTCATCTGCGTGTTTTTGGTTGTTTGGCGTATGCATTAGTGCCTGAACAACATTGCAGAAAGTTGGATGATAAAGCAGTAAAATGTATTTTTGTTGGGTACAGTTTTGAAAGTAAAGGCTATCGTCTGTATCATCCACAGACTAAATGCATTCTGGTTAGCTGTGATGTTGTTTTTGTGGAAGATGCTATTCAGCCATTGCTTTCATGTACTAAGGAGACATCTCTTAGCTCCAAAGACATGTATGATACTTTGCTTCCTCTTTTTACAGGTGGACAGTCTACTGCTAGTCATAATGAGGCAACTTCTCAGCCTTTGCAGGTTTCATGCGATGATGTAGATAATTCCATTTCTGATGCAGATGTACATGATGCACTTATTGATGAGAGAGCTGATATTGGGCAGGTAGGAACTATGCCAAAATGGCTGGTGCAAACCTTGCGTGACAGCAAATTAGATGCACCTCTGTCATATCGTACTCGTTCAGGCTCTCATTGTGCCTCTTTTGCATCATATTGCTATGCTATGGCTGCATCTAGTCTCTGTGATGAGAATGAGCCTATTTCATTTGATGAAGCACAAAATTCAGAAAATTGGATGGCTGCTATGCAATCTGAATATGATGCTATAATGAAGAATGGTACTTGGTCTTTATGTGACTTGCCTCCTGGAAAAAAGGCCATTGGCACTAAGTGGGTATACAAGCTGAAGCGTAAACCAGATGGTACAATTGACAGGTATAAGGCTAGGCTTATTGCAAAGGGTTATGCATAGGAAAGAGGCATTGATTTTGAGGAGACCTTTGCACCTACATGCCATATGACTACTATTCGGAGCATCTGTGCACTTGCACCTCATCATGGTTGGAATGTACATCAGTTGGACATTAAAACAACATTTCTGAATGGTGACTTGCATGAAGAAGTGTATGTTTTTCAGCCCCGTGGCTTTGTGCAGAAAGGGCATGAAAACCAGGTGTGCAGGTTAAAGAAGGCAATATTTGGTTTAAAGCAAGCACCACATGCTTGCTATGAGAAGATACATGCCTATCTTATTGCACATGGTTTTGAGAACAATCCAACTGAAAGCACCTTATATGTTAAGCGTGCTAATGATGTGCTTCTGATCATTGTTGTCTATGTTGACGACATGTTGCTCACTGGTCCTATTGAGAAGCATATTGTGATTTTAAGGTTGATTTGCATGCCTCATTTAAGATGTTTGATTTGAGGCATTTGCATCACTATTTGGGCATTCAGTTTATGCAAGTTGATGGTGGAATGGCTTTGTCTCAAACAAAATATATTGACACATTATTGCAGTGTTTTGGCCTTGAAGACTGTAAGCCTATTGGCACTCCTATGGAGACATGTTTACGACTGAGTCTTCATGATGTTGGAGATGCGTTTGATATTGTTCTCTAGCGGCAGGTTGTTGGATGCTTGATTTACTTATGCATTACTCGGCCAGATATTCAGTTTTCAGTCTCACAGATGAGCAGGTTTATGCATTGCCCAGGAGTCAAGCATTGGCAGGCAGTTAAGCGCATTTTCTGCTATTTGAGTGGGTTGTTTTATCCCAAGGGGGGATCACTACCGCTAGATTTGCATGCTTTTTCTGACTCTGATTGGGCTGGTTGCTATGACACTCGTGTGTCCACTAGTGGCTTTTGCTTCATGCTTGGTAGCTCATGTATATCTTGGTTGAGCAAGAAGCAGTCTACTGTGGCCACTTCCAGTTGTGAGGCTGAATATAGGGAAGCTTTCATAGTGACTGTTGAGTGTGTGTGGCTCAGACGCCTTATGACTGATTTGGGTGTTGGTCAGACTTCTCCCACCACCATCTTCACTGATAGACAGAGGGCATTGGCAATTGCGAGGAACCCTGTATTCCATGCTTGCACTAAGCACATTGAGGTGCATGATCACTATGTCAAGGAGAGGTTCTCTGATGGGGAGATCTGCTTGGCATATGTGCCCACATAGGAGAACATTGCAAACCTTTTCACGAAGGCTCTGCCTAGGGAGAAGTTTGAAGCTTTCCGCAAAGCTTTGGGCTTACTTCCTTTTGTGGAGTGATTTCCACATAGCTTGGCACTTCCTTATACATGAGTCCCAGCTCCTTGTTCACCGCATCACTCCCAAGGGGGGATTTGTTGATATATTTAGGTAGTGATGTGTGTGAACATACTACGACGACCAAGGCACTTTTTTCCCTCTTTAGGAGGTTTTTTTCCCCGGCTTGTATATATGCCTATTGCCCTAATGGGCTACTTATCTTTGTACATTCTCTAGTAATACATTCAGTATTGCATGTTGTGCTCCAAGCTTCTTCTTCTTCTTCCTTGTGTTGTTCGCGTGCTTCCGAAGACATCTAACTCCAACAATAATGACGAGTACATTTTGGATGAGGACATTGAAGAAGATGACAACAATGAGGCCGATTCATAAATAGAAGTATCCATGTTATAAAAATAAAAAATTAAAAAAGGGAGAAAAAATATATATAAAAATAAAACTATCATTAATTTTTCAATTTCATGTTGCTTTGTTTTTTTTCAAGTTCATTCTACATTTTTTCCATTCTTGCTTGTTTGCAACTTCAGTTCATGCATGTTTCTTTTCAGTCTTTGCATTGCATTACATATCCACATCACTTGAGTCAAAAGGGCAAATGATGATTTCTCTACTTGTGTAAAATTGTATTTTAAGTAGTAATTTATCTACTAAGAAATGGGTTATAATCTAGGCTTATGGAAAGATAGGACATGTAGATTTGGAGGTTTATTTTGGTGACATGACTTTCATATATAAACATGCATATGTATCCTGTATCGAGAGCATAATTGTTGAAATCCTAGCTCCTTCTATTGCATGTTTCTACATCCTTAGTCCACCTCACAGCACTTGTATCGGAGTCTAAATGACTGTTCTCTGTCATAAAAAATGGTTGTACCTTGTAGCAGGGTTTAATTTTTTCCCATCATAAAAAAAAAGTTGCTACATGTTACGAAGAAGTTTACACTTTCTTCCACTCCAAAAAAGTGATCGTAACCATAAAGTGGCCGAATCATCATCATAAAAAAAAAAAAGAGCAAGCCAAAGGAAGATAAAGAGGCATAGTTGAATAAATCACGGGCTATATAGGCAGATTTATGCATTAGTGGAGTTTAGTTAGATTTCCTTGCATGTTATTAGAGAAAGAGCATATTCATATTTATGTAGGAAAGGAGTTGACCTAGGATAAGCTAAAGATGAAAGATGTCTCTTGAAAATCCTAAATCTTTGTTTATAATCATATTTAAGGTGGATTGCTTTATGAAAAAGGTACAAATTTTTCTTCAAGATGAGAGGAACTGATGCTTAAAACGACTCAATACATCCACTTCCACTTCATATTTTTGCTTGTTTGTTTTCTTTCTTTACATGTCAATGTTGCCTATTCATTTGATTATATGTTGCTTATTTGTTCATGCATATTCATGTTGTTTGTTTCAATTCTTTCTTTCATGCAAATTTTGCTTCATATCATAGTGCATACTCATTTATGCATATGATCAAATTTTCTTCCGTATGTTGCCTATAAAAAAATTTGATGCCTGGAACTTTTTGTTTTTCAGAGATACTAGAGTGGCGCTTCCGGAGGAATCGCAGGTTTAGTGGGGGTGAATGTCATCGAGATTTTCTCACCTCTCTCATTCATGAAGGCCTACAGGAAACACATTTGGTGAAGGTAGTCAAAATTCCCTGAGAAGTCCAAGATGCATCAAGGATGTCAAAGGGAGTTCACATGCAAACTTTGGAAGAAATCAAGAAAATCCACGGTAGCGGTCAAAGCTGGTCATATTTTGGAAATTAAGGCAAAAATTTCAATGTCTCCAAATCACATGAAAATTCATATACTTGTAAATCCTATCAAAGGTAGTCTATAGCCTGAATTTCACATGTAAATGGATTTTCTAGCACATTGATATGCCATGTGCATTTTGAAAAAATGTAATTTCTCCACTTAGACCCTACAAAATTTTGTATAGGAATTTTTGTTAGCCATATGGTTTGGTATGTATAAAGATCATATGTGGCTACATATTTGTACAAATTTTCAAGGCTATTAGAGCTTCCTAGACACATTAATGCCACCTTGCAAGCTTCCAATCCTTGAGACGATCACCCTCAGTTGAGCGTGTGAGGATCCAAGGTGGGCTAGTAAGAGCATAGTTCCTAGATTCAATTTTTAGACTTTCTCTCTAGGATAGGCTCATAAACCCAGTTTCTCTTTCTTTGCTCACCCTTAGTGGAGTGCGTGAGTGAGTTAGAGTTGGTTTTATGTGTCTTAGATTTCTTTGGAAACACATTATGATCCTAGAAAGACTTAGGGTCAATGAAGTGGAACCTATCCTCTTACGTGTGACATTCGGTTGAACTGTCATGGTGAGAGGGTCATGCGGTTTGACCAGTAGAATGCTTAGCTTGACGTTTCACAACATTCATGTATATGTTTTTCATAACAATATCTTCTAATTCATGTCTCATGTCTCTTATCTCTTTATCTCTTATATGTTTTTACATGTCACCTATCTTTTTCTATGTGTGAGAAAGCTCTGCAGTATTGCGTTGAACTAGTGAGGATCATCCATTAAGGTTGAGAGAATAATTTTCTAATCATTTTTTACATCATGACCCACATGCATTCATACCACCCATAAAAACCCATGCTTATGGATTGATTTTTGAAAGTGTATAAGAAGCTCCATTCGTGGACCATTCTTCCTTTCAAAAGTTGATTGATGTGTGTGGTTTTCTTTTTGTTCTCATCATGCATACATCCACAAGAACCCATGCTTATGAATTGATTTTCGAAAGTGTATAAGAAGCTCCATTCATGGACCATCCTTCCTTTCAAAAGTTGATTCATGTGTGTGGTTTTGTTTTTTGTTCTCATCATGCATACATCCATATGTTCCCCTTTCATAATTAAATCATGACATCTCTCCTCCCCATACCCAACTTCATCTTCACCTTCACATTTTTATCACAAAGACCTTCCAACACTCACTAGCTTCATACACTCTGATGTGCCATGACCGGACCCGATCCACCCAGATTGTGATCACCTCCACACTGCCGGGGCATTTTTTTCCCTCTTTAGGAGGTTTTTTTCCCCCGGTTTGTAATATACACCTATTGCCCTAATGGGCTACTTATCTTTGTACATTCTTGTGGTAATACATTCAGTATTGTGTATTGTGCTCCAAGCCTCTTCTTCTTCCTTGTGCTCCTCGTGTGTTGTCACAGACGTCTAACTCCAACAATTGGTATCAGAGCAGGTCTTGGCTTCATCTAGGGCATCGTCAACACTCCTCTAGTTGCAGTCTTAGAATTGCACAAAATTTGGTATCCATACTTAGGGTGATTAGGACATCAGAACAACTTCGCTATGTGGTGCCAAAATTGTGATTTGAGCTTGTTTTGGCCTCCGAACACAGTATCATAGTGCTTATGCAGGCTATTTCATCTTTTTTTGCCAAAGATATATACCAATTTTGGTTTGCTACGTCTCAAAGTTTGCTATAGGTCTAGCAGAACTCGTTTGGGTAGTTCTAAACAACTTTTTCATATACAACCATTTTTCTACATCAAGGTATTTTAGTCAATGGCCATTGTTGAAAGCAGTGATGTATTCTGTATGTTGGCTGTTGAGGATAAGTTGGATGGTACCAATTATACATTATGGGCTTATATGATGCGACATGTATTGGTTGCAAAAGGACTGTGGAATATTGTGCAAGGTGTTGAGAAACATCCTATTGCACCTGCAAATGTAGGTACTATAAATACAAGTACTGAAGTTGATGTAGATGGTGTCGAAGATGGTGATATTCTATAGATTCCTATTCGTGCTACTATTTTTGTTGCACCTACTATAGAACAAATTTTTTGGGATGGCAGAGATGCCTGGGCACATGCATTGATAGCTTTGTCTATCAAACATGCCATTATTCCTCATATTCACTCTTGCAGAACAACTAAGGATGCTTGGGATACACTTACCACATTGTACTAAGCTAAGAATGAGGCTCGTATTTCTTACCTCCGAAAGCAATTGAAGAGTGAGCATATGAATGAAGGTGATTTTATGGATAGTTTTCTGATAAAAATCAAGGATTTGAAAGAACAATTGATTTCTGTTGATGAAGTCCTTCTTGACAGTTCACTTGTGCAGATTGTTTTGAACGGTCTTCCTAACTCATATGAGAGTTTTGCTTCTACTCTTTGTTTGATGATGAAAGGAAATCCAAATGCCTTATCGTTTGAGGAGTAAGTTTCTATTATGTTGCAGGAGGATTAGTGTAGGCAGAACAAGTCTATAATGCATGTTGCAGATCAAGCTTTCTTGGCTAGTTAGAAGGGCAAAGGAAAATGAAACTCTTCTACTAGTAACCAGAAATCTGCTAATTCTGGACAATTGAAGAAGGAAGACAAAGATGAGAAGAGATCAGAAAAGTAGAAACTGTTTTGCAAATATTGTAAATCAAATGATCATGTCATTAAGAGATGTCCAAAATTGGTTGCTAAAGAGGCAAAGAAGAAAGAGGCCGGAATGGTTGTTGCAGAGGCCTCTATACCGAAAATAGAGTCTGCTAATCTTGTGCAGGATGAAGAATGGGCATTTACTACTGTTTGCAGTTTTGACCCATCTTCACATGAGTAGTTCATGTCTGCAGTAGACTCAGATAATTGGTACTTTGATAGTGGGGTGACCAAACATATTACCTCGTAGCGCAGTTTCTTCTCTTCACTCAAGCCTGCCCCTATAGGGAATACTGTCACATGTGCCAACAACTCCTCTTATTCTGTCATGGGAGTTGGTAAGATCATTTTGACTACTACTGATGGTAGTTCTTTCACTTTGTTAGATGCTTTATTTGTGCGAGGGATCAAGAAAAATCTTTTATCAGTTTCTACATTAGCCAAGATTGGTTTGGTTATGAATTTTGTTGATGAAAAGTGTGCAGTTCATGATGTGTCAAATGGAAATGTGATTATTGCTTCTGGCATTCTATGTTGTGGGTTGTATAAGCTCATAGACTATGAAAAGATTTGTGAATGATTCAGCATGTGCAATACATGATTCTCAAGCTATGTCAGATGCAAAGCTTTGGCATGCACACTTTGGTCATCTTAATTTTGCTAGTTTGCTATGCCTACAGAAATCTGAAATGGTGTCCTCTTTGCCCAAACTTGAGGCACCTAGTAAACATGTATGTGAAGGCTTTATTTCAGGATAAATGCTGCATTCCTCCTTTCTAAAAGATGGTTCAGTTCGAGCTACTCAGAAATTGTAGCTTGTTCATAGTGATGTCTTTGGTCCTATGCAAACACCCTCTTTTGGAAATTATCTTTACTTCGTGACTTTCATTGATGACTTTTCGAGGCATGCATGTGTTTTTCCATTGAAAGCAAAGTCTAAAGTGCTTATGTGCTTCAAAAAGTTTTTGGTTTTGGCTGAAAATCTGTCATGTAAAATGGGCACCCTCCATTCTGATTGAGGTGGGGAATATATGTGACTTAAATGCATTTCTGGCTGAACGTGGGATAAAACATCAGTGTACAATGCTATATACACCTCAATAGAATGGTGTTGCTAAACGGAAGAACATGTCACTCATGGAGATGGCGAGATGTATGGTCAAGAGCTAGGCCTTACCACATAGTTTTTGGCTTGAGGTTGTTATGTGTGCAGCATATGTACTAAACAGGTGTCCCACTAAAGCGTTGCAGTCTATCACTCCATATGAGGCTTGGCATGGTTGCAAGCCATATGTTGCTCATCTCCATGTTTTTTGTTGTTTGGCATATGCATTAGTACCTGAACAACATCGCAAAAAATTGGATGATAAAGTAGTAAAATGTATTTTTGTTAGGTATAGTTCTGAAAGCAAAGGCTATCATCTATATCATCAACAGACTAAATGCATTCTGGTTAGGCGTGATGTTGTTTTTATGGAAGATGCTATTCAGCCCTTACTTTCATGTACAAAGGAGACATTTGTTAGCTCCAAAGACATGTATGATACTTTGCTGCCTCTTTTTATAGGTGGATGGTCTAGTGCTTGCCCTAATGAGGCAACTTGTTAGCCTTTACAGGTTTCATGTGATGATGCAGATAACTCCATTTCTGATGCAGATTTACGTGATGCACTTGTTGATGAGAGAGTTGATATTGAGGAAGCAAAAACTATGCCAAAACGGCTGGTGTAGACTTTGCATGACAACAAATTAGATGCACCTCTGTCAAATCATACTCGTTTAGGCTCTCATAGTGCCTCTTTTGCATCAGATTACTATGCTATAGTTGCGTCTAATCTCTATGATGAGAATGACTGTGTTTCATTTGATGAAGCACAAAATTGAAAAAATCAGATGGTTGTTATGCAATTTGAATATGATGCTTTAATGAAGAATGGTACGTGGTCTTTATGTGACTTGCCTCCTGGCAAGAAGGCCATTGGCACTAAGTGGGTATACAAGTGGAAGCATAAACCTGATGGTAAATTGACAAGTATAAGGCAAAGCTTGTTGCAAAGGGTTATGCATAGGAAAGAGGTATTGATTTTGATGAGACCTTTGCCCCATCATGGTTGGAATGTACATCAGTTGGACATTAAAACTTCATTTCTGAATGGAAACTTGCATGAAGAAGTGTATGTTTTTCAGCCCCGTGGCTTTGTGTAGAAAGGGCATGAGAACAAGGTGTGCATGTTAAAGAAGACATTATATGGTTTAAAGCAAGCACCACGTGCTTGGTATGAAAAGATACATGCCTATCTCATTGCACATGGTTTTGAGAACATTCCAACTGAAAGTACCTTATATGTTAAGTGTGCTAATGATGTGCTTCTGATCATTGTTGTCTATGTTGATGACATGCTACTCACTGGTCCTATTGAGAAGCACATTGCTGATTTTAAGGCTGATTTGCTTTCCTCATTTGAGATGTCTGATTTGGGGCATTTGCATCACTACTTGGGCATTCGATTTATGCAAGTTGATGTTGGAATGGCTTTGTGTCAAATGAAATATATTGACACATTATTGCAGTGTTTTGGCCTTGAAGACTGTAAGCCTATTGCCACTCCTATGGAGACATGCAGTCTACGATTGAGTCTTCATGATGCTGGAGATGCATCTATCAGTAGGTTGTTGGATGCTTGATTTACTTATGCATTACTCGGCCAGATATTTAGTTTTTGTTTCATGATGAGTAGGTTTATGCATTGCCCAGGTGTCAAGCATTGGCAGATGGTTAAGCACATCTTTTGCTACTTGAGTGGTACTCGGCTACTTGGATTGTTTTATCCCAAGGGGGATCACTACCGCAAGATTTGCATGCATTTTCTAACAGTGATTAGGCTGGTTGCTATGACACTCGTGTGTCCACTAGTGGCTATTGCTTCATGCTTGGTAGCTCATGTATATCTTGATTGAGCAAAGCAGCCTACTATGGCCACTTCTAGTTGTAAGGTTGAGTATAGGGCAACTTTCATAGTGACTATTGAGTGTGTGTAGCTCAGATGCCTTATGGCTGATTTGGGTGTTGGTCAGTCTTCTGCCATCATCATCTTCACTAATAGTCAGAGGGCATTGGCAGTTGTGAGGAACCCTGTGTTCCATGCTCGCACTAAGCACATTGAGGTGCATTATCATTATGTCAGGGAGAGGTTCTCTGTTGGGGAAATCATCTTGGCATATGTGCCCATGCAGGAGAACATTGCAGAACTTTTCACGAAGGCTCTGCTTAGGGAGAAGTTTGAAGCTTTTCGCAAAGCTTTGGGCTTACTTCCTTTTTTGGATTGATTCCACATAGCTTGGCACTTCCTTATACATGAGTGCCAGCTCCTTGTTCACTGCATCACTCCTAGGAGGGATTTGTTGATATATTTAGGTAGTGATGTGTGTGAACACTCTAGAAGTGTCGAGGCACTTTTTTCCCTCTTTAGGAGGTTTTCCCCCCCGCTTGTATATACGCCTATTGCCGTAATGGGCTACTTATCTTTGTACATTCTCATGGTAATGCATTCAGTATTTTGTATTGTGCTCCAAGCCTCTTCTTCTTCCTTATGTTGTTCGCGACCTTCCATAGATGTCTAACTCCAACCCGTATCTACTTGATGTAAGCTTCATAAGCCTTGTTTATTAGTCCCAATTTTCTCGGGTATAACCACGTTGCAATGCTCTTTTGTAACATTTACTTGTTCTTTTATAAAATTTCTCATGTGTAATCTTGTTTGTTAAATAACATCGCTAAGAATACTTTAGTTTTTTTTTTTTTTTTTTTTTGCATTTTTAGATGTGATCGATCCACTTACTTCCTTTTCCTTTAGGGTTTGCTGCAACAATATCTTAACTTACACTTGAACTTGAGTGATTAGGGTTTCTTGGACTTCTTTCGTGCCTAATGTAACCCTAATTAATTAGTATCACTACTCATACTCTGTCAGAGCTAAAGAATTGACGGAGGGGGTTTAACGTTCTTCCAACCTCAAATTCTTTGCTTTGAAGTGTGCTCCAATGCCTAGGAAGTAAGTTGCCCAAGTGCAATTCAAATGTTCACAAGCCTTTGGCTTATCAAGGAATTCCAAAATACTCCAAGAACCTCACAAAATTGCCAAAATTTAGCTCAAAAGATGCAAAAATTTTAAAAACCCTAATTTTAGCCAAAAAAAGGTTATCTATCTCAATCCATAGGGCTATCAATCACGATGGATAGAGACATCCATCGTGGTCTATCAATTGTGATGGATAGATCTATCATGGCCTATCTGACATCTATCATGCAATGGGAAACTATCAATTGCAATGGATGGGATTTGAAATGTGATGAATAGAAGTGGTGATGGATACTATCAATCGTGGGGCCTATCAATCGCGATGGAAAAATTTACTTGTAAAAATGTTGTCTATCATGCATGGCTATTTGTCACGATGGATGAATTGTCCATCTTCTGTTGTCCGTTATTTGTTGCACGATGGACACTTGTTTGTCACGATGGACAAGGGTGTCTATCACGATGGACAAAAAAAACGCACCTTTTCTAAGAATATTGAAGTATCTATGATGTGCATGATGCCTACACTACAGTGGTGCACTTAGTTTTACCAAAGGATCAACTTTTGTGTTTTTTATGATTGACAGAAAGCTACACCTCGAGGCTTGTGTAGAGAATTTATATACCTGCTAGAGGTGTTGGAGCTGCTGTGGATGTTGATACCTATAAGGAAGCTCAAGAAACACACAAAAACAATGCACACGAATTCTCTCTCTCCCTCTCTCTAACAAATGAAATGAGGGAAGGTGAGGTTGAGGTGGGATGGTCAAAAACTAAAAATTTAGCGAAGAAGGAGATGGAGGTGGGAGATCTTGAAGAAGGTGATGATGATGTAAAAACTAAGAAAAGTAAAGAATTTACCTAATTACTTACCATTACAACATCAAATCTCTACGTTTTATCATCACACTCTTGTGCTCGTAGCTCAATCCCGGTCAATGGTGCCAAATTTGGTGTCACTCTATCACAATGATAAGCAACATCATGAGGAGATCCACATCATAATCCCCAATCTAAGAAGACATGAGGGTGGCATGATGACCATGAGCTAGTGACAATGCAATTGTGTGAGTGAGAAGCATACCAACATGCACACACATACATACATGCACACATGTTAGGACAAAGAAATAGAGCAATGGAATCCTTGATTAGTCAACAATATGATTACAATGTCTTTTTCTCACTTCAATCCCAAAAAATTCCCTCCAAAAATGAGCTCTCTAGCTCTTTTTATAGGTTTTTGCTAGCTTTGTTCCTGTTCAGATTTAGTATTCGGCCTAATTAAAAATAGGTTCCTATGCCTATTTGGAGGCTCAAACAAACTGAGAAAAATACGAAATTTGATACTTAGGTGCTTTTATTACTCCTCAAGTCAAGGACTTCTTGCCTTGAACAAAATGGAGTTGGGATTATCAAAAATGGAATTTATAATGGTGTGAAGAATTAGGACTTGGAAATTTAATAGACGTAGTTGCCGGATCTTCTTTGACTTCCATGAAAGCTCATTCCTACTTGGCCTTCCCTTTGTCCTGACTCTCTTTGACTAGTTTGTCGCATGTTTCCTTGTATTATGTGGTTTCCTGAACCTCCTTGGCTACTATCAGTATTCACTCAATCCTTCCTCACATTCAATGATCAATATCTCCTTCAAGGTGAGCTAGGCATTCAAGCTTCTTTTAGCATTGTTTGACATAGTTTTAATGGATTCTTCTACTATCATCTCCTATCTCCTTACGTACATCATCTCTGGACCCTATCAAAAAATCTCTTGCAAAAACATGATTGTATGTAAGTATGTCTATACATACATATGTATGTATGTATGTATGTATGTATGCATGCATGCATCTGTGCATTTATGTATGTATGTATGTATGTATGTATGTATGTATGTATGTATGTATGTATGTATGTATGTATGTGTGTATGTATGTATGTATGTATGTATGTATGTATGTATGTATGTATGTATGTATGTATGTATGTATGTATGTATGTATGTATGTATGTATGTATGTATGTATGTATGTATGTATGTATGTATGTATGTATGTATGTATGTATGTAAGTAATCAAGTAAGTAAGTATGTAAGTAAGTATATATGTATGATCTCAAAATATATCTCATATCAACACTTATCTTAATGGCCCTAGATTGGAACAAGCCATTCCACCTCCATGTAGATGCTTCTTATTTTGCAATTGGTTGCATCTTAGCACAACTTGCTAATGAGAGAACCGTGCAAGTCCCAATTACATATGTTAGTACACAACTCATCCTTGATGAAAAAACTACACCACCACTATTGATCTAGATGAAGAAATTAATGATGAGTTATCGAACACTTACATGTTTAATGTCAAGGTGGTACCTAAATGGGTCAAGCAAGCAATACATGTATTATCTTTTGGACCAGTCCAACCTTATGTGCATTTCACTAAAAAAGATGTAATGAATGCTACGAACTTGCACATTAATTCCGACTACTTATATCACTAAGATGTCAACATAGTACTATCTTATTGCATGCTAGAAGATGAGCATATCTAATAGCTGAAGCTCATGTGGATGCTTTTGTTGGTCATCTTCCAAAATCAAAGACTTTGCAAAATATGCAAATAAATAGCATATATTGGTGAGACGAGGAAAGAACAAAACATGACTATGTTAGTGCTTGTTCTACTTGCCAAGTTTTTCCAACCACTGCATGCTACTTTGTACTATGTTTTTGCATGCCCCTCATGGAGATAGATCATTGTAAACTATCTGAAATCTGGCACTTATGCACTTATCCCACAAATATGACCATACCAAAATAATGAGTTATACATGAAGAGAGTTGAGACTATGCTCTTATTGGCAACATGCTCTACATGCCAGGCAAGGAGAACTTCCTATGCTTCTCTATACATGAAGATGACTATTTGACACTATTAGATTGTAGGTGGACATATCTATATAGATTAGACAATTCAAATGTTTCTATTTACTAGTATATGGTGACCCATCTTATGTATGGATGCTCACAATGTTTGTGAGTAGGCGTGATATATGCCAAAGAGCAAACTATCCATTTAATTGAGATCAAATGCCTCTTGGGCCAATTATGGTAGGTTGCACATTTATTAAATGGAGTATAGACTTTATTGGTCCTATTAGCCAACCTACCAAAGGATGTCACACTGAGTAAATATTTATAACAACTGATTCTCTCATCAAATGGGTAGAATTACATGCTACAACAAGAGTTGATGCGCAAACTATCACAAGGTCTTTATTTGAGCAAATTTTTACCAGATTTGGTCTCCCCTTGAGACAATTAATGACAAAGGTACTAACTTTGTCAATGAATTCATAAAGGCTTTGTTAAAAAACTTTTTGGCTATCCATAAAAAGTAAGCTCTATATCATCCACAAGAAAATGGTCAAGCTAATAGTTCCAACAAATTGCTATGCATCATGTTGTTAGAATTGCTTAATTTGGGCTCAAATGCAGATAAGAAACTACACCATGCCATTTGGCCTTATTATATTTCTTGTAAGTTAGTCTTAGGACTAAGTCCATTCAATTTGGCATATGGACATGCAATCTCGCTTATCGACTTTTTTGTTTTAGCTCTCAAACTTGCAAGAGGTTGTGAGTGGAATGTTCATCAATTATCTGCTTTGGTAGATAAATTTGATGCCTTCAATAGACACACCAAAAGACTTATTTTGATGGCCACATAAAGAATAAGAAGCTTTAGAAAGGTGATCTTTTACTTGTTTATACATTGAAACCACATGCTAAGAAACTACAAAAACAAGGTCATGGACCCTATTTGATGCACTATACATCGGTCACTAGCGCCATCCAACTAGCCACTCTTGAAGGAGATATTTTTCCAAATTATACAAGTGGATGTAGAGTCAAGCTCTACCAAAAACCCCTCATCTCAAACATTATCTCCCATTCGATGATTGAATCTTATCTATACAGATGTGTGGTCTTACACCCATTAGGTCATTAGGTAGCGCTCTTGAGTTCATTGTTTTAATGGATAGTTTGACCTTTACCTTTGTGCCGTGCTAATTATTTACCTCTATGTTTTTTTAATTATAGAATATAGAAGTTTTTGTTCTAAATTAAAAAGAAAAATCAACATAATAAACGAAGATCTACTTTTGTATTTTTTTCTCCAAATATTCAAATAACACCTCTAAGCGTGTGTATGCAACCTCATATGCTACAATTTCAACATCTACAACCACAAAGCAATATCAGGTTTACTTCCAATGCTCCATGTGACACTCTTCCACGTAATAAATCGATAGCCTGATTTACTTTGATGTATCCATGTAATTATAGCTTTACATTAGCTTCAAAAAACAATATAAATTCCAAATTAAAATCCTAACACCATTTGTGCATTAGTCTACCCAATATCGCTTTTAAGAAGCTACCTAAATATAATTTGCGGTTCAACATTGTGGCTGAAATTTATTCTATTTGAAATAAATAAATTTATTTTATTTTCTAGTGCTACCTTTCTAGTGGCATCCAACTTCGATTTATGATATGATGGAATGAAAATAACAGCAGAATCAAACATGAAAATAACTTGACATTTTATATAAATCAAATTGTTTGTGGGATAAACATAACTAAACTTATGCATGATATATATTAATTTTGATGTTTAGAAAACAATATAGCACACTTGAGATGTAAAATTCTCAGATGGAAATTTATTCAAGCTACTAGAATCAGGGGGCATAATGACACCTCCCATTGAAAAAAAAGCAAGCCTTGTCACTTATGTACCGCTCCTTATCTCGAGCATCGCATAAGCAATGACCTCTTTTTTTATTTTAATAAAAAAATAATGGGCATCGTATAAATGATAAGAAGCATCGGTTATGCGACACTATTTGTAACCATCGCTAATAACGTTATTAATTATCGATGCTGGTAGTGATGCCCGCAAACTGCCTGCAATGCTCTAGTGTCGCATAAGTGATGCTCTCGATTCATTAAAAAAATCGACTTCTCTTGGCACATTTGTGCCTGGTTTGAGATGAGAGAGAGAGAGAGAGACAAAGAGAGAGAGAGAGAGAGAGAGAATTACTACAACAAGGATAGAGAGAGAGTGAGAAGTCGACCGCATGGTAATACACACATAGGCACACACATAGACACACACATACATACATAGACACACACACACATAGACACATATTTATAGTATAAATATATACATATGCATACATAATGCACATGCATATGCATACATACATACAAGCATACACACACATACACACCCACATACACATATACACACATACACACACTCACATATACACCTACATACATATACACACACATATATGTATTTATATATACATACACACATATACATACACACATATACATACATGCATATACACACACATACACACATGCATATACACATACGCATGCATACACACATACACATTCATACATATACACACACACATACACATACATACATATACGTATATGCACATCAGGTCACATGCATACCTGCCCACAAACATACACACATACATACACACATGCATATACACATATGCATGCATACTCAATGCACACATACACATGCATACACACATACATATACATACATATACATATACACACACATACATATACATGCATACATATATACACATAGATATATTGATTTCTAACACATTTTTTTTATATGTACAAATATTATGGATCCTAGTAGAGAGAGAAAGGCGAAACTTACTCTCATAAAAAATCTTATGAGAGGAAAAGTTTTGCCTAATACCTTAGGGATCGTCATGCATGAGTACTCAGAGATGCATGATGATGAATTGGATTTTATGATCGAGATGCTTACTGAGTGACCAAAGGAGGGCTCTTCTGTGGCTCCACATGCAGTAAGAGAACTATCAGCCCATAGGTTTGTTTTCTTTTCATAATTTTTTTGAAAGTGATATTATAACACATATTTTTATTTATTTTTATCTATCTATTTTTTGAACATCTATATTACCTCCACATCATGAGAGCAGAGCACAGGTGCCTATGAGGACATGCATAGGCACCCTAGGGCTGGAGTGCGATATAGAGCCACAGGGAAATATAGTGTATATAGGGAATGGATTGGAGTTCAAAAGAAGAATGCAAGCATTATGTGACTCCTACCTATTCCTTGTTCACTTGCAATGGAAGTAAGTATAAGTTTTACATATAAATTAAAATAAATATTTTATGTTTTATTCACATGTTTTTTTTTGTAGTGAACATGATGAGAGGGATAAGAAATATGCACTTAGTTCACTAGAGATAGAATTTGGGACTGGGTGGTCGCATAAGTGGTGTCTAAAAGAGATGCGAAGACTTATGGCTCATCGTCCTGATAATGCACGGTATGCATTGCTTTTATTTGTTATATTTATATGTGTAACTATATATATATATATATATATATATATATATATATATATATATATATATATATATATATATATATATATATATATATATATATATATATATATATGTATATATATATATATATATATATATATATATATATATATATATATATATATATATATATATATATATATATATATATATATATACACACACACACATATACACAAACGTACACGCTCATCAGGTCACATGCATACATGTGTATGTGTGTATGTATATATATGTGGATATGTGTATGTGTGTTTTATATATTTATACTATACATATATATATATATATATATATATATATATATATATATATATATATATATATATATATCTCCTAATTTAGAAACCCTATTTCAAAAACCTAATTTGGAAACCCTAATTTAGCCTTTTTGCCATATGGTTGAAGTATATGTACACATTGCATCTATTCCTCCCACCATCAACTAGAGAGATGTCTCTCCTCCCAATCTTATGCCTCTATATATAGCTACTTGAATCAACGAGGACCATAATATATATAAAGATACATACACATCATGTAGATACACATACATATATATATTAAATGATGGAATAAATACATACGCATCATACATACATGCCTACATGCACACATGTATACATATACATGCATACATATTTACATGTACACATTTACACATATACACATCACATATACATGCCTATATGCACACATGTATACTTATACATGTATATGCAATTATAAACACACTTCCATATATTACACAAATGCATATGCATACATACATGTGTGCATACTAACACATGTATACATATATCACACATGTATACATATATCACACATGTGCACACACATACGTATACATGAAACACACATATGTGCATAGTAACACATGTATAGATATAATACACATGAATACACACACATATGCATACACGCATGACAAAAAATTTGTCCTCGAAAATAAAGCTATATATAAAATTTTAGGCATTACCCTAAGCTTCATGTTCTAACTTAAAAGAACATGATTTCATATCTCTAGTGGGATTCACCAATATTCTAGTTGAATAAAGGAGAATCTATTATCTAATACACATTCAAATGATTCAATTTATTGATTGATAACTAGAGTAGGATTTACTATGTAATCTACTCAAATATTTTCATTATTACCATCATTTTGGTAAGACATCAATATAGTCCCATCTTCATTATCCTTATTGATTTCATTTTTTTCTTCTATTGTTAAATCAGTGTTCTCATGAATGACATCATCTGTTGATGGACTAATATCATTTTTGGTAAATCCTCTTCATCATCAAGAGAATCAACATGTAGAGTATTATCCTCTTCATCAAGAAGATTCATATTGTTGTCATATACAACGATTCTAATTTCTCTTTGAGATGCGGATGTATCAGTATCTGATGGTAAATCATCAAGAGGACTTTCTTTGATCTCTATAACAATAAACTGTTCAAACAATGACCTACCTCTAGGTTGAACATGAATGACTTGCCACCAAAGATGAGCATCAGGGTTTTTATAAAAAAGTGCTTATTCAATATACCTAGGAAGAATATATGGTTCTCTAGTAGATCGTGTCACCTTGGAAGAATCAATTGCCCAAAAACCAGATAATTCTTTTCTCAATGTGGAATTACTACCTTTATACTCGTCTGAAACCAGTCAACCTTCAAAATGACCTATCAAAATATATAAAAGAAAAAAACCATTACTAGGTGCTTAAAAACATAATAAACTCTATCATAAAAAATATAAACTTTTTTTTACCTGTTTGAATGTACAAAACGATATTTCATAGATACCAACAATAGTTTCCACATAACCAACTTCGCCATCTATAAGATTCATGTCTTTTGAGCTAGCATGGGATAGTTTCTTGAAAACGAGTATATAGCCAATCCGTGAAAAAAGATATATTTGTAGTCTCGTTTTTATCAAGATTATGTCTATATCTTTTGTTTCTCCATCATTTACTTCGAAGATTTTGAAGTTCTTGTACTCGCTAATGAATGCTTGCATGCATTCGCTATTATATGCTACAAAAGGATGAAACATCATTTTTTTTTGTTGTAATATAAATAATTATGGAACTCCCTTACCTGATAATACCTTGTATATTATTTTTAAAGAAGACTTGTTGGTCCATGCACATGGAGCTTCTTTATGAACTCTTTCAAGGTACTCACTAAATAACATAGTATATGCACTCCTCAAGCATCCAACCCTTTACCATGAATCCTTCTGGTTTTGTTGTTTGCTGCACATAACCTTTTAATACTCCCATAAATTGCTCGACCCAAAACATCCATTAAGTGTTGACAACACCTGCAATCTCTATTTCATCCACAAGATGGACTAATAAATGAATTTGAATATCAAAAAATGAAGTAGGAAGCTCTTTCTCATAATAGCTCCTTGCATTCACGTTTCTTTTGTGGGATCGAGTCTTTGTCAATCTATTTTGATGTAATCCACCTATACACATCATAAAGAAATTATAAAGAATTTAATTAAAAAATAAAAGATATCAAATAGTTATATATATTAAATATAAAAGTATCATAATTACCTTATAAGCAATCCAAGACGATAGATCATATCTCGTACTCCTTTTGTTGTACATCCATCAATAAGCAAAAGGTAAAATTGCTTCAAAAAGTTATGCCAACCATGGGTCTTTAATCTAGATAAGCTCCTATCATCCATAGTAAACATGTTCTAGAAAGATGCTCCATATCCTATAGGAGTCGGAATCAACTGAAACCCATTGTTGATTGTCTGCATCTCTTTTGTCATAAGTACCCAAGGATGAGGTACATAAGTCGTTTTTTGTCGATGTCTATCAAAAACTGACCAAGAAGATGCTGACATAATGAATAAACTAATATTCTTGAATATATGCATAGGATCAAGAAGATGACATAACTTTAACTCTCTCCAATACTCCAAAGAATACCATATTGATATATTCTCTGTGAGTGCCAATTTTCCTTTACCTCTCTTCACATTCTCATTATCTTCATCATCACTAAAGATTTCTGATTCTAGATCTATAAGAGGCCCATATGCCTATTTTTGATACCAATCCATAGGCGTCATTGATTTTGGACACTAACTTGTTTCAAGCTTTCCATTAAGATGTATCACTTCTCTTTTATATCTTAATTGATGATCATTAGGCAAGAATCATCGATGTCAAAGATAAATATTTTTATTGAGATTCTTACTATATGTTGACCTCAATCAATCACCACAACATGGACAAGCTTTATAACCCTTAGTAGATATTCTTGCATCATGAAAACGATAAAAATATAATTAGATTAACTCACATATATTTGTATGCATATTAAATAAAAAAATTACATCAATACCTGAACAAACACCATATCCTAGAAAATCGTGAATAGTCCAAGCCACAATACCATGAACCATAATATATTTTTCATTGATGCTTTTCGATACATCAATGATATTAATGCCTCTCCATAACTCTTGGAGTTCGTCAATGAGAGGAGCAAGATATATATTCATATCTTTAACTTGCCTTTTTCTTGGGATTAAAGGTGAAAGCATTAAATGTTCCTTTTTAATGCTAAGATATGGTGGAATATTGTATTTTATGACTACCATTGGCCATGTTGACCATTTACTAGATTTCATGGAAAATGGATTAACCCCATTGTTGGAGTTAGATGTTTGTGGATGCACATGAACAACACAAAGAAGAAGAAGAAGCTTGGAGCACAACACACAATATTGAATGTATTATCACAATAATGTATAAAGATGAGTGATATGTTAGGTCAATAGACATATATACAAGCCGAGGGGAAAAAACCTCCTAAAGAGGGAAAAAAGTGCCCCAGTGGTCCTAGTGTGTTCACACACATCACTACCTAAATATATCAGCAAATCGCCCCTGGGAGTGATGCAGTGAACAAGGAGCTGGCACTCATGTATAAGGAAGTGCCAAGCTATGTGGAAAGAACTCCACAAAAGGAAGTAAGACCAAATCTTTGAGGAAAGCTTCAAACTTCTCCCTAGGTAGAGCCTTTGTGAAAAGGTCTACAATGTTCTCCTATGTGGGCACATATGCCAAGTTGATCTCTCTAGTAGAGAACCTCTCCTTGACATAATGATAATGCACCTCAATGTGCTTAGTGCGAGCATGGAACACAGGGTTCCTTGCAACTGTCAATGTGCTCTGACTGTCAGTCAAGATGGTGGTGGAAGAAGACTGACCAACACCCAAATCAACCATCAAACATCTGAGCCACACACACCCAACAGTCACTATGAAAGTTGGCTTATACTCAGCCTCACAACTAGAAGTGGGCACAGTAGGCTACTTCTTGCTCAACCTGTATTCCTTGAGTGTTAGAACATGTAAGAGATCTTCATTATGACACTATACAATTAGTTCAATCAACATAGGTGAATGCATAGCACATATAATATTTTTTATAGATAAATAATATAAAAAAGTTTTTGTGTCATGATTAGGACCTTCTTTAAGTTCACATGAAGCTTCTTTTGTCCTAGAACCATGCCTTCTATTCTTCAAATCATCATCTTATGTTGGTTCGACTTCTTCTTGGAATTCATAATACATGAAAGTACCCTATACATACAATCAATGCAATATTCTTCTATTTGTTGTATCCAATAGTACAAATGCTTATTCATCTTATGCATGAGACTGAATTTTTCTGGTAAGCAATCCCATATGTCTATGCATATCATTTTTCCAAATATTCCACATAAGTCCTAATTCCTAAGGACCTTATATTTTTTAAAATTCTTTAAAATGCTAGAGAACCCCAATTTCTCTAGAACTCTAAAAATTCGAGTTGTTCAACAAATTTTGATTTAATTAAATGTTATAAATTTGTTAAAAACCCTAAAATATCGATTAGAGAGATTCTTTATCTTAAAACATCAAAGAACTTTATTTCTTTGAAACCCTAGAAAACCCTAGTTTTACAAAAGTCAAAAAAACTCTAATTCTTTTGAATTAAAAAAAAACTTTGGTTTTATCAAAGCTCTAATTTATTAATTATTGAAAAGTGAATTAAAAATGACGAACATTAAAAAACTCAAATTATTCACAAATCATTGATCATTCAAAGATTCTAGTTATTTAAGAAGTATTAAAATAATTTATTATTTAAGAAACCTTAGAAAACCTGAGTCTCTTTGAAGATTTTGATTTCTATAGAAATTTGAAAAATATTAAAAAAGACTTTAAAACTCTAATTTCTATAGAACCTGAAAAACCCTAAAAATGTCAAAACTTAAAAAAAACAAAAATATTAGAAGATCGTTAGGTATTGAAAAAAACCTAGAACCCAAGTTTTATGGAGATCATAGTTTATTTAGACCCTGAAAACCTGCTCTCTTTGGGAGGGCACATGCATAATTTTTTGGGTGATTGGATTACATTTTTTAGGGCATGAATGGAGCATTAAGGGCGTATATATATGATACATCCAATGAATTCCGATCATCGTAATTATGGGACATGCATGATGATCACACAACTTCTCATGATTGAAATTAAGGTCAGGCAAACTTTATGAAAATAAAACACAAAGGGTTATAATTAACTATGCAAACAAATACTTTTAGCTTCCATATGACCCAAAATGGAAAATTTAATAATGTGCCATTCCGTTTATATCACACCACCACTCGATGCAACTTGTGAAAAAGGAAAAAAAGAGAAGAAGTACCATACTTCAAGTCAGCTCCCCTTCATTTCATGTGCTCCCTATGTATAAGAACCAAGCTGCATCAGACAATGGGTCTTCCCGGATGAGAGATGGCTCTAGGGTTTTATGATGTTTTACTTCACTTGACCCAAAAAAGTGGAAAATGGGTTGGACTCTTTCAGACCCCTATGAGAGAGGGCTCTACACTCTTATATTATTTTATCCCACCTTTTCTCAAAGGAGTGTAATTTGGGTTGGATCGAGTACGAATTGAGTCGACCTTGGATCTCTCTTTATCTTCTTCTTCTTTTATTTTAAATTATTGTTATTTATTTTTTTGAGATGCAGACTTCTTACCTTTTTTTCGGGGTGGAGGAGGGGGGGGCTTAGGGTCGCTTTAGACTTGGACTCCAAAGCAAGAGGTGCTCGCGAGTGCATTTCGGGTGGAATCACATAATTTCTGCAACTCTTTTGCCTGTGCATTCACATAGGGTGACCGAACAAAATGCAAATTGTTGTTGTAAAATCGTACGTGGCAGACATAAGACTCTCGGGGCAAGAGGGGGGCTCAGAACAATGAAGTGAGATGTGTTCCATGACGTAGCATGGAAATCGTCTTGGGTGGCCGCTCTTTGTGAATGACTAGCGTTGCAGTCCTAATATGTGCCTGGTTTTAATTGGACTACATTCCAAAAAGTAGAAGGGCAAAAGAGGTGAAAAGTTGTCTAAAAAGCAAAAAAAAAAAAAAAAAAAAAAAAAAAAAAAAAAAAAAAAAAAAAACTATAATAATTTGGAATGTCTAGAGCCAATTTGGAAATTGGAAGCTCTAGAGCCTTTGGAGCCCTTGTCTATGCGCCCTTACCTTAAATTGACAGCTGCGAGGCTTTCTTCCAAACCTATGTTGATTTTGTTGGCTGCTTCTTCTGCCGAACTACTTAGAGCTTTATTGCAGAATGTTGAAGAGGTTAATTCGTGGTCGTGGCGATGGCTTTCTCGTTGAAGCCTCCCAAAAGACACCAAATTCCTCACCGAGAGGTACAGAAGTCATTGTAATTGTTGCGTTTCTTCCACAGTCTTCCACTTCTGGCGTCTTGAGCTTGAGCCCGTGAGGAGCCCTCTGCAAAGCGGGGGTATTGTATCATGCTTGCCAGGTGAACATCAATACTTCATGTTGACTATCCAGCGGGCGTGGTTTAGCGGATGTGCCGTGTACTCCTAGACAGACGGTCAGGGTTCAAGTCCCGCCTAGGGCTGGATGCCTCAGAGTTCCCCAAGATGGGTGCCTGCACCTTACGAGATCAAAATAATATGACATGGACTTGCAGCCAAAATGTCCAGGAAAACGAAAAACTGGGTGCCGGGTGCCAACATTGTTCGATTGCATTGATTTAGAACCAAATCCCTAAACTTAGCAGCAAACATTGATTTACAGTGAAAGTTGAATTGCCTTCTTGAAGCTATTTCTGTATCAAACGAAGGTGGACAAACGATGGTCGATGTATCTTTAAATGATTGACTGTAATATATCTTGAAAGCCGCGGATGTCTGAAGGATGTAATATGTAAAGGTAACATAGTATTGCATAGTATTTTGCCCATTACGAAAGCCCTTATTACAAATCCTACGTTTGAATGTGTCGTCAATCTCTGCATACATATACGCTGGAAGCTAACCTGTATTTTAGATATCTTCTCCAGCGGTTCCCTTTGTCTGGAAAGAAAAATTGTCGGACTATTTTAACTTCTATCATCGTTGCGTATCCAAGCGTTCATCGATAGAATTGAATGCCGCTATGAACATCGGAAACAACGTCGAAAATAATGTCGAGATTAACGTTGTTTAAACAACCGTGTGCATTTGATGTCTGGTTTGACAAAATGCACGATCATGTAATGATGAAAATGTGTCACGTTAACCATCCTTATACCCCATATTTCTTATAGTGTCCAACAATTGGTATCAAAACATGTCATTCTCTTCCTATGGCCATTTACACATATGTTGGTTTAGCTTCTATTCTTTGGGTTATGCCTTGAAATCCTTATGAGTTGCACATCACAACTCTTTTGCTTCATTGAAACCTCGTCAAATGTATGTTTCTAAGATGAATAATTTGCCTGATAGATAAATAGTTTGATATTTTTCTCTTTGTTGTTTATATTTTTTGGAGTTGACGTTGTGAGATTACACTAGTAGCAAAGGTTATGTAATTTAAATGAGAAACACCTTTTTCTTCATTGAAACTCTCAAGCTTTTACCTCTTTCTTTATGTCCTATCCTTCTGTCCATGGCCTTACAATGTTTATTCAACAAGATTGTTTTAACTATCTACTTTGTAAGCATCTTTTGAACCTAATATCACCTTTAGCTTATTCTCCGTCACTTTACGCTTTCACTTTATTGTCCTTTCACCTGTCCTATTCATGCTTTTGTTGATATATTTTGATAGTGATGTGTGTGAATGCACTTAGGATCGAGGTGCACTCTTTTTTCTTTTTAGGAGGTTTTTTCCCACTCGACTTGTATATACACCTATAACCCTAATAGGTCACTTATCTTTTGTACGTTCAGTTGGTAATACATTCTTTATTGTGTTGTACATCAAGCTTCTTCTTTTCCCTTGTGCTTCCCGTGTCATTCCGCAGACCTCAAACTCCAACAATCGGTATCCGAGCATGTCACCGCTTCATCTAGGGCATCATCGACACCCCTCTAGTCAATCCCATAATTGCATGAAAATTGACAAGCATACTTGGGGCTATTAGGAAAACAACTTCGCTTTGTGTTATCAAAATTTTGATAAGAGTTCGCTTCGGTCTCCAAATGCACTATGGTAGAAATTGTACAGGCAATTTTGTCCTCTTGTGCCAAACATATATACATGTTTCGGTTCAGCAATACAAACTCCTCGATGTTTGGGGTCCCTTGTACAAATGCCTCGAAGTTTGTTATAGGTTAACAGGGTTGGACAGTGTGTTTGTGTTCAAATTTTTGATATACAACCAATTTTTCGCATCAGAGTATTTAGTTGCTAGCCATGGCTGAAAGCAATGATGTATTCCATATGTTGGCACTTGAAGATAAGTTTATTACCAATTGTGGACGTATGTGATGAATCATGTATTGGTAGCTAAAATGTTTGTGGAGTATTGTGTAAGGTGTTGAAAAACATAATCCTATACACCTTCAAATATAGTTATTGAAGGTGGTGTAGATTGCACTGAAGACAATGATGTTCAATCTTCACGTAGTGCTCTCATAGTGATGAATCATGTATTGGTAGTTAAAATGTTTGTGGAATATTGTGTAAGGTGTTAAAAAACATCCTACTACACCTTAAAATATAGTTATTGAAGGTGATGTAGATTGCACTGAAGACAATGATGTTCAATCTTCTCATAGTGCTCTGGTTCCTGTTCCACCCACAGGAGAGAAACTTATTTGGGATGGCAGAGATGCTCACGCAAATGCATTGATAGCTTTCTCTGTCAAATGTGCCCTTATCCCTCACATTTGCTCTTGATGCTTGGGTTATACTTACAACTTTACACATTTATACGAGGCAAGGATGCTTGGGTTATATTTACAACTTTATATGAGGCAAGAAAGGCTCATGTTGCTTTCCTCTGAAAACAATTGGAGAGTCAGCATATGAATGAAGGAGATTCTATTGGCATCTTTTTGACAAAGATCAAAGATTTGAAGGAACAATTGATTTCTTCTGATGAAGTCTTGCAAGATAGTTCAGTTGTCTAGACTCTTCATAATGGCCTTCTAGATTCATATCAAAGTTTCTCTCTTCTCTTTGATTGATGATGAAAGTCAATCCAAATGCCTTAACATTTGAAGAGTTAGTCTCTATTTTATTGCAAGAAGAGGAGTATAAGCAGAACTTGCTATGACACTCGTGTGTCCACATCTGGTTTTTGCTTCATAATTGAAATCTTATGCATATCTTGATTGAGCAAGGAGAAGCCTACTTATTGTGGCCACTTCTAGTTTTGAGGCTGCGTATGGAAACTTTCAGAGCGATTGTTGAGTATGTGTGGCTCATACATCTTTTGGCTCATTTGGGTGTTGGGCAATCTTCTTCCTTCTTCCATCACCATCTTCACTGACAGTCATAGCGCATTGGAAGTTGCAAGGAACCTTGTGTTCCATGCTCTCAAAAAGCACATTCTAATGCACTATCATTGAAAGATCCCAATTAGCTACTTGCCACTCTCTAGCCAACCTTAAATAGCCCTTGCCCTTTGCACATCTAGAGTCTTCTCTAAGGTCCAAACACTCCTCATATGGCCACTCTAAGGAGATGGAGTAACCTCGAAGACTGATGCTAGAGCCTTGGCTCCCTCGAGCTCTGGTCCTTTACTCAGCTAGGGTCCTCGACCAAATGTAGATAGACCAATGGTCGACCATGGAGGTTTAATTAAATCGAGCACTCTCTCCCCCTTCTAGAGATCAGTGTCCTCAGTCATGAAGCAAGGAAAGTGTTTGCCAATCAGAGCTTCTGATTCCCAAGTAGCATCTGTGAGTGAGTGGATGGCTTGCCATGCTAGTAAACATTCTGGTATGGAGCGATTTTGTAACTTTCGCTCCCTCTTTTCAAGGACTAGAAATAGAACATCTGGTTGAGATGTTCTATTTTCTAAAGCAACTAAACCATCTATATAACTCTCATCTCAAGAAATGTATGGTCTCAACTTGCTAACATGAAAAACTGGATGAACTTTGCTATCTTTTGGCAATTGTAATTTATATGTGACATCACTAATCTTCTGGATTATAATCCAAGGTCCACAAAATCTAGGGGATAACTTGGATTTGTTATCTAATGTCAATGACGAATGAAGTGAACCTTTAAAAACACAGGATCGCCCTCTTGAAACTTCCGTGGTGTACGATGTCAATCTTGTTGTGGATTGAACTAAGCTATTTTCAAGTTAGCTTGTATATCCATTTGAAACTATTAAGCACTCAAAGATTTCCTAGTTAACCCAATGGTAGTTGGACTCTAGGGAATAAATCCATAAATCACCTCAAAAGGTGCAAGCTTAATAGTCTTGTGCTTCCAACTATTATAAGCAAACTCAACTAATGGGAGGAAACTATCCCAATCTGTTGCTTTTTCTAAAACATATACACGTAGCATATATTCCGCTATCTAATTAAATCTTTTAGCTTGACCATTTGTCTCTAGATGCTCTCCACTAATAAGCTTGAGTTGAACTTGAAGCTTATTAAACACATGTTTCCAAAAATTTCCTAAAAACCTGTGATCCCTGTCTGAAACTATTGATTTAGGTAGACTATGCAGTCTAAAAATATTCTGAATAAATAGTTCTGCAACTTGCAGAGTCTCCACTGCTTCCTTTGTAGGGATAAAGTATGCCATTTTGCTCAAATGATAAACTACCACAAGAATAGCATTCTTATGTCGTGGTGTCCTCAGTAAACCCATTATGAAGTCCATGGAAATACTACCCCAACAGTACTCTGGTATTTGCAATGGCTTTAGCAGACCTGGAGGACAAATCCTCTCTGCTTTATTCACTTGACATTTAAAACACTGACTTACATAATTGGTTACATGTCTGACCATCTTTGGCCACCAAAACGTGCATCTAATCAACTGCAAAGTTTTCTCAATACCAGGATGTCCTCTACATTGTACATCATGGTTCTTAAGAATAACTTCTTTTCTAAACTTTCCCTCTTGGGAATTAGGCATACAAATCTTTCCTTTTCTTTTGAGCAAAGCCTACTCCATTTGAAAAGTAGAAAAAGCCTTATCCTCATTATTTTCTGACAACCTATTAATTATAGACTGACAGTAATCATCATCAATATGTGAATCTTTGATCTCTTGGATTAAATCACTGTCAAGAACTATGATGCCAGATAATGCATTTGCAATTGTATTCATTTTTCTTTTTCTATATAGAATTTCCATGTGAAATTCTTGCATCAACTTAGCCCATCTAGCCTCTCTCCCCGGAAGATCAAGCTGGAACAAAAATACTTAAATGTGTGATGATCTGTGTATACCTTAAAAGTTTTCCCATACAAATAGTGTCTCCAAATCTTCAAAGCATGAACCATCACATATAGTTCTTGTTCATGGACATGCCAATTTTCTTTGACTAGAGAATGTTTCTTACTTTTGAAAGCTGCTAGTCCACCATCTTCAATTAAAACTTCACCCATTGTGATGCCACTAGCATCGATTTCTATTTCAAAAGGTTTTTAGGGATCTACTACTAATAAAATTAGGGCACTTAAAACTACTTGTTTCAATGTGTCAAAAGCTCACTATTGTGCACTAATAAAAATGAGAATTAAAATTACTTGTTTCAATGTGTCGAAAGCTCGCTATTGTTTGAATGTGTAAACAGCTCGCTATTGTGCACTATTCCACACACTTTTGATTATTCTATAAGAGTTCCATTAATGGTGCAGCTATGTGTGAATAGCTGGCAATGAATTTCCTATAGAAGCTCGATAATCCTAAGAATGATTGCAACTTATGCTCATTCTGAAAAATCGGCCAATTGAGGATCATAGAAGATTTCTGTAGATCCATTCTAGTTCCATCTGCGGAAATTACATGTCCTAAGTACTCAACATCATATAAACATAGCTATGTCTTCTCTTGATTGACATACAAAGTATTCTCATCTAACATTTGAAAAAATGTACGCAAGTGATATTCATGCTCTTTCAAACTCTTATTGTATACCAAAATATCATCTACAGAATAAACCACAAACTGATCCATAAAAGGACGAAAAAATATCTTTCATGAGCATCATAAAAGTAGCTCGAGCATTAGTTAAACCAAAAGGTATTACAAGATACTCATAATGACCAAATCTAGTACGAAAAGTTGTTTTATGTACAACATCGTCCTTAACTCTTATTTGATGATAAACACTTTTTAAGTCTATTTTACTATATACAATAGCACCTCCTAGTGCATCCAAAATATCCTCGATGCGAGACATCGTATATCTTAGCTTTATTGTTATTTTATTTAATGCTCCATAATCTATACCTATCATGAAGGATCCATCCTTTTTGTGAACCAAAATCATTGGGGCTACAAAAGGTGAATAACTCGAAATGAAGAGTCCTTTGTTGAGATATTCCTCGAAATCCTCTTGTAGACTCATTCGATACGGTTGTTTGGCCGGAGGATGAGCTACTAGCTCAATCTATGCTCCACTTTTTTGCGAGGTGGAAGACTTGAAGGCAATTCTGAAAGAAACAAGTGTTGAAATTGAGTTTTCATTCTAGATTTCTGAGCTTTCAAACTAGTTTTAATCTATAAATTTAACTACTCTTTATACTGAAAATATAAAAAATAAAGATACTTACACTCAACTTTTACCATCGCAGAGGTAGACTCTCATTTGTACTTCTGAACGTCAGGCTTTGCATGGATGATGATGCGGCAAGCATTATGATTAAACTTAGATATGTGAGTCTGAAAATCAATAATCGGCTTCTTGCTTGCATGCCATTGTTTGTTGAGGACGAGAACAAATCTAGCTGACCTAGAGATCTCGAAATATAACTCATGTTTATAACTCTGAATTTGGATTCGTAATCCGATAACTTGTCGATCCCGAGTCTTAGATCCCTTCCCATCTGCCAACTCTACTCTGTAGGTGTATTCAGATGGACTAGTCTTCCGCTTTAGTTTCTTCACTAGAGAAGAGTTAATAACATTATGCATCGATTCTGGGTAAAATAAAACTTCATTAAGATGACCATTAACCTCCCCATTCATGACAACCAGCTCGGTGTCCAAAAACTAATACGCTTTTTGAGCTAGAGGGGATAATAGCACATATGAAACATTCTTAATCTTCTTAGTGAGTATTATATTTAAGATGGGTTTGTCTTTAGATGGAGGATCCATCTCAGTGTCTGTAGCTAAAAGATCAAATTTTTGTTAGTGACTGTTACATTTAAGATGGGTTGTTTGTCTTTAGATGGAAGATCCATCTTAGTGTCTATAGCTAAAAGATCATGGTGTGGACAGTCAGGATTGTTGTCTCTCCACCACCATCACTGCAAATATCTTTTTCTTCTTCTTAGGACATATCCTATAAGCATGCCGACCTAGGCATTCGTAATAGAGACCCTCACGTTGAGCCATTTTTTTATGTTGTTGTGTCAAACTAGATTGCTGGAAAGCTCTATCTACTAGTGAAGCATTTATTTTTCTCTTTCCATGGCTTCAAGTCTAAATGACATTCATCTGTGTCGGAATTGAAGCTACGGGCTTCTTGAATCTTGTCCAAGTATTCCTTTGTTTTGAAGGTTGCAATCGAGAGCGTCGCCCATCCTCCAACACCAAGGATTGTTTTACTCCAACACCAAGGCAAGTTCTACTCCAACACCAAGGCAAGTTCTACTGCCTCATTTAAGGTGTGGAAGCGCTCCTTACACATAAGCAAATGCAACGTCTCCCTAAGCCCAAGCACAAACTTATGCACTCAAAGAAAATCAAGCACCTGATTTGGTATCTTCAATAGAATTTCTTTTCACTTATCTTACATACTCCTATAATGTAGTCTATCTCTACTGCAAGAAGGACCAGGCATCTAGAGCCTTGGTACACTCGTCTGGAGGAACAAAATGCTTGTAAAATATGACCTGAAAATCTACCCAAGTGGAAGCTTCTATCTTATCTTGCTCTATTTTCCTCTACCATTAATGGGCAACATTTATCAAACTGCAAGTGGCATGCAGGATCTTCTATTTCTCATCATCGATATTGCAAAGTTGGAAGCATTACTCCCACTTGCTAATCCACTGTGCTACCGCATCCGTCGTCCTGGTGCTAACCTATTGGTGGTACTTTGGTGGATTCAAGTCCTTCACTTTCCACTTACCATCTCTACTAGCAGACTTCAATCTCCACTGGTGTACGAACAGATGGCACCTTTGATTCCTTAATTGCTTCAAGGATGATCCAAAGAGTATTCTCCATGCCTAAAACCTTGGCATTGAGAGCCGTAATCTCTTGAGTGTATGAGCGCTTAAGCTCAGCCTCAGAAGTGGGAGATAAGGTCTTATCCGGATTCATTCTAAAAAGACAATATATCCAATAAGTCATCTGAATGAAAAATGTAATTCCTAAGTAATAATGTTCCTAATCAATGACTTGTTCATGCAAAACTTGAAATAAAAAGATGTATTCTAAATCCTTTCTCAATCCCATACATCCACAAAAAAGAAAAACCTCACTCAATCTGCATATCCTATATAAGTTTACATGATGATTATACAAGTTATGGAAAATCCTAAATTACATCCGGCTATAAGCACCATGATCAAACTATACAAGCTTACACATTTCGAGAAATGATCATAAATTTGCCTATACAAACTACAAATATAATACAAGATAAATCCAAGTGACTTTCCCTAAGAGGTCTTCAATGGCTTCCAATAACTTCTCATGTCATCAAGTGTCTTACTTGCAAAAAGACTAGAGAATTAGAAGTACCTAAACATGTTCAAAAATAATGATTTTTGGCATCAAAGAGCCTTGAAAGTTATCCTTCATCTTCCAAGTGGAATCAACTCAATTGGATCTCTAAACATGCATTTATGTCCAAAACTCTGCAAACCTATACCTATGTGCAAGAGGTCCTGGGAGTGATACATACCTCTCAAGAACCAGTCAGTACACTGATCAAATGAACTCTAGAATGGACTGATTAATCAGTAATCATTTCAACAAATACAATTAAAATATTTATTAGCTCCTACATAAACTAGCAATTGTGCGGCCGTAATGGAATCTGTAGTTAATGCAAGTAATAAAATTATCAATCTTTGTCATAGCAGGCTTTAGTCCCCATGGCAAGGCTAGGGTTTAATGAAAATCGGCTCATTTGAAAGGTTCTCTAAGCACCTATCAGTATACCAAGCTTCATTCCAAGACATAACCTGAGAAGTTATTGGAAGCCATCGAAGACTTTAAATTGTAAACTTTTAGGGAATCTCTCTCTCTCTCTCTCTCTCTCTCTATATATATATATATATATATATATATATATATACGTAACTATGTGTATATTTATATGTACACACATACATACATACATACATACACACACACACATATATATGTGTGTCTGTATGTGTATTTGTATGTGTATGTGTATGTGTATGTGTATGTATATATATGTTGTTGATCCCTAACCGGTTGAAACTAACAAAGTCAAGGTCACAGCTATGCATAGGCAAGAGTAAAGTATCAAAATTCCAGGGTCAAAGTGCACAGATAGTGCACCTTCAATTGTTCATATAAAAGGTCTTTAATTGTTCACAGACAAGAGGTATTAAATTGGGGAAGTATTGCAGAAGTATTTTTTCTCTTAAGGTTCAAAGGGTGAATTTAAAGTCTTACGTGCAAAAGTAAAGAATTAAAAGGAAAGGTGAAGGTATGGGAAGCGGCCGTGTACGCAAAGGTGGAAATAGGGCCGCCCAATCAAAATTTTGCTTTAAGTCTAAAGTCACTAGAAGACAAAGTAGTGAGTCATTGGTGGCCAGTTCAAAAGACAATCTTGGGACATTGAAAGGGCACCAAGATTGTATTACAGTTAGAGTGCACGGAACCGGCGCACTCAACAAAGAGAGACAAGGCTATTCTTGGGGACACACTGGAAGTAAGAAAGGGAGAGAGGTGCAAGAGACACCAGGGGGTACGACGACATAGAGAGGTGGAAGTGAAGAGTGCAAGAGAGGTGGCTAAGGAAGAAGGCAGAGAGTGCGAAGCTAGACCCCAAGGACCTCAAGGTCTCTGTGCAGTGTGCATGCCGACAGAAGATACTCATTCCTCATCTTGGTGGAAGCTTGGTGCAAGGTGTGCACAAGGATAAGCTTGAAGCAAGAGAGGACTGGTGCAGAGGAGGCCGACTGCAAGAAGACTTCGGGATAATTGGTATTTTGTAATTAAGCACCCTCTGTAGTGCGCACAGAAGTATTGACTCGGATTGTGCTCAAACATTGTAATTGTTTTACTGTAATCAAACTCAAGATTCCAAGGTGTGCTTCTGCAGAAGCTTCCAAGGTTATTTCCTCTGTGAAGTTTCCCAGCTCATTTCTTTCTTTATTCTTTCCTTTTTCTCCTACAAACCCTCAAACTCCTTCTCGTCCAAGAATCCCCCAACAAATTTGGCACGCACGGTGGGACATCCAAGGAGAATTGAGCATAGGAGAAGATCTATTACACTTGGAGAACAATATTCCAGTGTCGACAGTAATACTCCAGTTGACTAAAGAGGTACATACTTATATCAAGTGTCTCATATTAAGTGAACTATGAACAGCTCATGACCGCGACCCGGTCACAAACCTTGAGGGTCACGTGCAAGCAGCCAAGAAGAAAGGCGATCAGAAGATCATCGAGTCCACTTTCATCAACTTCATCGGTAAGAAGCATGGCAGGACAGGTGGACCTAGAAACCTTACTCTCCAGATTAAACATAAAATTTCCCTCTTTCAGAGGTTTAGCTCATGAGGATCCAGATGAGCACATTCGAAGATTTCTGGCATTAAGCAAGACTAGAGGTCTAATGGGTAGGGAAGATGCCTTCTTGATACTCTTTCCGGCCACATTGGAAGGATTGGCAGACAAGTGGTTTAGCCAGTTTGCTGAAAACCACTTTACTTCTTGGGATTTGATGAAAGAGGCCTTCAAAAATCAGTTTCAGCATGGCAACACTGCGGAGATCATTATAGAAGACCTAGAACACTTGAGATTGGGTCCAGGAGAAAAATTCCCAGAGTTTGTGACCAGGGCCAAAGCACTAATGGCTAAACTACCAGATCCACCGCATGATTTCTTTGTCAAGAAGTGGTTAGCCAAACCCCTACCTGTGGTCACCCAATGCAAAATAAAAGAGTTAGTGTTACCTACTGCCTTTGTTGAGGAGTTCATCAATACGACCACACGCTTGGAGCAGATAAGGCACCAGTATGGTGCAACTTCTTCCCAACCAACCTATGATGCAGAACTGGAGGACCCAATGATCCAGTTAAGAAGGGAGCTGGAGGGCTTGAAAAGGAATAAGCCCTACACAGAAGAGGAGACTGTTGTGGCTCAGCTGAGAAGGGAGATTGAAGCACTCAAGCTCCAAAAGGAGGAGGAGGCCCACGCAGAAGAATTAGCTCAGCTGAGGCAGGAATTGCAAGAACTCAAAGGAGGCGGTATCAAGAGTGGACTCTGGTGCTCCATGTGCAGCAAGCAAGGGCACATAGTAAGTGAATGTCCTCTGCTAAACGTGACTTGTCAATTATGCAGGAAAGTTGGCCATGAGGCCCATGAATGCCAATCCAGGGGAATGCCTGCAACGACATACTGGACACAGGGAGGACCTCTGCCACCAGCAAATGTAATGGCAACTGCAGCAGACCAACGTAACAATTATAATCCTAGACCAAGGAATAATTTTGCAAATGGGCCTAGAAGGCCCATCATTTGCTTCAGATGTGGAGAGTGTGGGCACTACCAATCTAGGTGCACTCTCCCAGAAAATGCCCCTCCTTGCAGGAACTGTCCAGAGGCCAGGGATCACTATACAAACTGTTGTCCTAAGAATCAAGCCTCTACTTCCGGACCCCATCTCCAAATGATCTCTGTATTCAAGGAGGAAACATTACCTCAGGTCAATGAACCCTCACCGTCTACCAGGGTGGTACAATTAGAAGAACTTGAATCTTTTGCAGTACAGACAAGAAGCAAGGGAAGGCAAAAGTGGACGAAAATCAAGAATCAATAATTAGGGGATTGAACAAAGATAGAGTTGCATCTGAAGACAAAGCCACCACAAGTGCAGACACAAAGCAAAAGGAATATCTCATAGGCACCAGTGATGCCATTGGGCATGCCTTCAACAGGGCTCAAGAAGAGTTTGGCAAAGCAAATGAAGCTCATTCTCTTAAAGAGTCAGAGGCTATATATATATATATATATATATATATATATATATATATATATATATATATATATATATATATATATATATATATATATATATATATATATATATATATATATATATATATATGTGTGTGTGTGTGTGTGTGTGTGTGTGTATACATGTACATATATTGGTATATGTACATGTATATGTATACATATATATGTGTGTGTGTATATATATATATATATATATATATATATGTGTGTGTGTGTGTGTGTGTGTGTATATATATATATATATATATATATATATATATATATATATATATATATATATATATATATATATATATATATATATATATATATATATATATACACACACACACACACATACACACATACATATACATATACACATACATACACTGTTAGGCTCCTAAGCCCAAGGAAAAGATGATTGTGGAAGCCTGTATTTCGCTTAACCCCTCGCAATTGGTCCAATTGGATTACTTAGAGCGAGCAATTACCTCACAATGGATTCTTCCTATGTCTATGCACTAGCTCATAAATTCCCGGCAAACGCACCAAAATGAAAGGTTCTTGATGCCCAAGGAAAAGATGCCCACAAATGCTTATGGTGTGCTCAAATCACCTCAAACTAATTGACTTGCATTGCTTGAGCCTCTAATGTACCTTCAATTTCACTATCTAACACACACTTGTACGTACGCACTATCGTTCTCTCGAGTCCTCTTACTCTCATGCACTCACTCTTTCTCACACTCTTCCCTTTACCTCTTGCACACTCATGTACTCCTACACCCCCAGCAACCCGACACCTCTCACATATACCCACATTCTTTAGGTGAGCCACGATAGAGACAGCACTCCCTGAGCTACTGGTTGGACCACTTTGACTGCTTACCTTCCATGGAGCTTACAAAAGGTAAGAACCAACAACAGCCCTGAAGAATCAAGGTAAGAGATTTACTTGAAACCTGACGATAACGGCCTGTCATTTTGTACAATTACCATTAAACTTTAGATCCACTCTTCCTTCTTTGTGTCTTATGTTTCTAACACAGTTCTTTTTAACATGGAAACCATAGTTCATAAAAGCACGTATTCAAGATCTGATCATCAAATCAGTCCCTCCTGCAAGTACTTAAAACCTCTTTGGAAGAGCTCACACAGTAGCATTGTCGTTTATTTGAACATGGCACTCACCACTGACATCTGAACCATTTGCTGATAGATCTCCATGCCTAGTTTTATAATTTAAATGATGAGAACCAATGGAGACTTCCCAGCAACAAAGCAAGAAATTTACTTGAAACCTGTCAATAACTATTTGTCATGGTCTATAGTTACCACTCAAATTTTAAATCCATTGTTCCTCCATATGACCAGTTTCTAAAACAGGTCTCTCTAAGCCTGGAGACTGCAGAATGATTGGTCATAAATGGATTAAATCAAGGTATATGATACATACCCATCGGTAACAGCCCAACCAATTTTCAAAGTGTTACCTCAAGCATTACTTTGCCACTTCATCCACATGATCTCGAACGTGATCCACTAACTTTAACCACAAGTCAAAATGAAGACTAATTCAAATATATGATCCATACCAGTCGATCATAACCCTGACAGTCTTGAAACTCCAAGTTATGTAGCTGAAATGTTACTTTGCAACCTCTTTCCACATGATTTCCAAAGCGATCCAATACCTGGTAGAACTGCCCTTTCATGTGCTTTCCTGAGCGGCGACCATTGCTTACCGTTCTTAGATCTTTCCCAAGCAGCAGAGCTCCTGTATCAACATGGATGTGAACATCAAAGTCATAACCACTACCATGACATTCTTCCATACATAGCCTGCCTCATATGCTTCCTTCACTGCTCTCTGCAAATTCCTCCTCTCATTTACATACTCCTCCCGGATGTAAATGTAAGTCTGCACAAGCTCACATGGCACACTTGTCATGAAGACACAATCTGAATGAAATATCTTCAGGGCATCCTTTACTCCACCGCGTTCATCCACTTCAGGTGTGAAATCATCCCGTCCACAGAAATCATCAACAACTGTCTGTACAGAAGATATGATTGCATGCTTGATATGAAGCGGCAACTGAGGAATGTTTGCCACAGAACACAGCTGGAACCAACTGTTCTCAATAGAAACCATATGTTTCCTTATGAGCCGATCTCTATCATCTTCTGAAATATTTGCTACAGTTAATATCTTCCCCTGAAGGACTGAGTGTGCTAATTCTCTCTCCTTTTCAAACCCATGACAGTACGTAGGCAACAGCGTTGAAAAGATAGCGACATATAATACATTATATTGAGAATACTAGAACCGAGAAACAAGGGCAGCCCGTACGGAATCCTTGCACCTCTGAGATAAACCAAACAGTTGCCTCTTCAAATCCTCGGCCTTGATATCATTGTTGCAAATGAACATGTATCCACCCAGTGTTTCATGCCTTGGAAGAGTTTCACCTGCGGGTAGTGATTTCAATCGCTTGTATGTGCTATTGACATTGGTTGCAGAATTGATTGCCGAGAGCGTGTTGGCCAAGCCCAGTTTTTTAACCTAAATCACTATACCTCTGATCCGATTCCGTATATTTCTACCATTTCAGAGCCTCGTCTACTCTGGCTTTCGACTTTCCCTTCGTTTTCTTGTCATTCATTTCGTGCGGATGTCCTTATGTCTAGATCTGCCAAACTTGAACCTCATCTGATCTGCAACCGCAAGCTTTGTAGCCACCACTTTTCAACTTTGATCCTCTTGAATCTCAGACTGAGTAAGACGATTACTATCACCGAAATTCCAAAATCCATACATATTTTCCATTAGCACCGACTCCTCTAGAAATCACGATGAGCATCGGAGAGAAAGCTGATACGTTAACAAAAATAATATACGAGTACTGTCGAAGACGGTCGGCTTATGAGAGATTTGCAGTCGCGATGATGGGCTCGTGGAGAAACAACTTGGATTAAAGCGAAGTCTGCAGAGCGTGTGAAGATTAACTACACAGAACAGTGCTCCATACGTGGAAGATGAAGAGCCAAACTCCATTGAAACTTGCGTCCACAAACGATTCCCAAAAAACCCCTTCTCCTTCTTGTCGGTTCTTTCCCCGCCTTTGCACAGCTCCTTGCTCTCCTCGAATCCCCTTCTGTTGCCCTGGAGACTGCCCAAATAGACCCCCCCTGCAGGACTGCTTCCCTCGTTGCTTCCTCCAGGATTGCCTCCGTAACCACCTCCCCTCGTCAAAAAGAACCAGCGCCGTGCTGAGCATAGCAGGAGATGAGGGCATTCCTCCACACAATGTCCTTCATAGGCATATTTCTAAACACCTTGAATGCTTCACAAAGGACCCCACACTTACCATACATGTCCACTAAAGCATTATCCACAAAAAGGTTCTGCTCCCTACCACTAAATAGAATAAGGGAATGAATAATTCTTCCTTGCTTAAAATTTGTTGTTTCTGCCCATGCATTGAAAACGCTGACATATGTAATATCTTCTGCATGTAAACCTTCTACCTGCATTTGTTCATAGAGCTCTAAGACATCCTCCCCATCTCCTCGCTCTGCACATCGTGTAACGATGGCGTTCCATGAGACTACATTTCGTTCTGGCATCACTTCAAATACCCTCCATGCTTCTATAAGTCTTCCACAAGTGCAATAAACATCAACTAGACAACTTCCAATATATAGATCTGTCTCATGGCCATACTCTATACAACAATTATGGATAAGTTGACAAAACTCCAGATGCTCCTCTGTCTGGCATCCCTTCAGTAGATTTAAGAAGGTGACTTCATCAGGTTTCAAGCTATCTCCCTCCATTTGTTCAAAGAGTTTGACAGCTTCCTCAACACTATGAGAGTATCCTGCAATCAAGCATATTTTCCTGCCAAATAGAACCACATTAGTGCATCAAAACCAATCATTTTTTTGAGCTAACATACTCCCCTCTTCTTATCTGCGAAGTCGTCCTCGACGAGCCAAATCTGTTCGTGCACTCAAATCATCCAACATGTGTTGATCACTCAATCAAATACAAATCTTTACCTTGCATGACCATACTCTTCTTCCTCAATGTAGCACCTGCAATCACCCTCATACCATCGTTGGTCAGTACCAAAATCCAATCATTTTACTTACCATCTTTGTCCATCTTCTCGCATCTTCACCGACATGTCCACCTGTCTGCAAACTTCATTAAAACATTAGAACCTTTCTTCATCAAATCACAATATGTACAACCAAAATGAAAAGACAATCATATCCTTGATCCACATCACACATATATACTCAGCACACACATCATGATCCGTGTCACACATGCATTCTCGTCACCGACAACATACATGCAAGTAGAAGACATATCCACATTCCCTCTCATCACTCTTCTAGACTGTTCGTTCAACACGTCACGAATCTTTGTTCCACATGCATACTCAACACACTTTCCACACACCATCAAAAACCATTTCCGAGTTCTGTTTTCGATACTTTTCCCGGTCACACGATCGTTTTGCTGATCCCTTTGTCTCATTTCTAACCGAGTTCTCTTGCCAATTTCCCATTTCCTTCCCACCTAGGGTTTTCTATTCCCACTTACCTTTTCATCTACTCTGTGCTCTTTTGTTCATCAATCAGATCCTATGCTTGGTCGCCACCACCTCTCCTAAATTGATGGACACACGACAAAGACCACTCAAGCCTAACACGAGCTCACTCTAACAAGATCACTCATCGTCGACGCGATTCCGAACTTCACAAGTCATTGCACCACCTAAGAGCCAAACTGAACACTTCCGGAAGGTTTGTAGACAACAATGCAACTAGCACGATTGGATTCCTCAAGTCCAAGCTTTCCATAGACACATCGCAACCAAAACCCTAGCCGAGCTTAAGCTTCAATTTGACATGTTTCATCGGGAGCCCACACATAACCCAAATCCCCACAACACAAACACATATATTCCCATCCGAGCATCATGCTCTCTCACCTCTCTTGTGTCCTCCCTCGAGCGAGGAATTCTTCTCATTCATTTTTTCCACATTTTTTCTCTCTTTTTTCATCATTTTTTTTTTCATATTTACTCACACTTGCCGGCCTACGCCGAGGCTGGATGCGACTCGTGGACTCGACCACCCGATCGAGTTTGTTCCACCCATCTACCAACCCAACGCAGCGCACGACACACAGACAGCTAGCCCTATGCGAAACCGACGTCGGTTTGTGGCTTTGACCACCCGGCCAAAGTGGGTCCACCCACCTATCGGCCCACATAGGCGCGTAGCCACACTCACACATACACAAACATATTTTTTTTCATTTTCTTTTCATTCCCGCATCTCGAGAATTAGGAGACAAAAGAAAGGACTTTTTCCCAACCCAACCAATCACGACACACACACATATATCCCCTCGTGGACATCCCAATGAGACATATCTCCTCTCTGCTGCCACTCAAGCCAAAATCCAGCCACCAATGCCATGGTCAACCCGTCCTCGCAAAACCCGCACATACTAACCACCTTGTCGACCTGAAACCTCAAAAAGTGTCACTTTAGTTCCTAAGTGTACAACAGACTTGGTCCATCCGTCCTCACATCTCTGACTCGCAATCTGCAAAGCAAACCCTAATCAGACTACAGCCGTCCTCACCGACATCCATCATATCATCTTTTTCTTTTTCATCTCCATCCTCTGCCTCGCAGAGCTTCTACCTGACCCGACAAATGACCTGAAAAATTACCATTGCTCGTTGTGCTCCTCAATGATTCAAGCCTCGCCGCTAAGTCCCTTAATCCTTGTTTGTTGTGCTCAATATCATTCTGATATTGGAACAGGTCACAGTCGATGCCTCGGAACCGATTCCATATTTGCTCCATCTCTTTATCCTCTCTCACCCTTTTTGCAGATCCGAGGGGAATATCCTCCCTCTTCTCAACTCGAACGGTCAACTTCTCGACTTCCTCTCTAATCGATCTTTCCTCCCAAATCCTACTCATATTTTCTTCATCCAGGTCATCTACCTTCTTCAACAATTCATTCTTCGTTCTTTCTAACTCCGTTCCAAATGCATCCAACCTATCCAACACTACTTTCAGCTCTTCCTCCAATTTTCCTACTTTTGGGTCCTCTACTTGTCCTCGCATCACATCGTCTTTCCGATTCATCCACCCACCAAGCTTGCTACTCAGCTTTGCATTCTCTTTTTCTACCCGTCCAACTCTCTCATCGCTCTCTGCTTGGGCATTTTTCATTCTTTCTAGCTCTAGGTGGAACTCCTCACATGCCTTACCCGCTTGATCACTGTATCGATGGATTATGCTTTGTACCTTCTCAATTTCATGCTCCATTCCCTCGACTCTCCTCATCAGGTCATCCTCGTCTCTTGAGAGCTCTTCTTCGATCGCAACTCCAAAGCAGTCGGCTACCATCAAACCGGATCTCAAGTCCCAGACCACGTTTTAACTCTTAGGCATCACACGATCTTTCCTCCAGCTTTTGTTTACTCTTTTCCTTTCCTTGTTTTCATTTTTCAACACTCGTACTTGCTTTTCCCAAGTTCCTAGGACCTCGGCCATTTTCACTTGATTTTCCTCTAATTTCTCTATTTTGATCCTCTCGTTATCTCGCTCCACATGCAACCAATTGACTTAACATTCCGAGCTCTTCACAAGTTCTACCAAGTCTCGATCATGAGATCCAGTGTCCTTGCTTTCACTTGCTCTCGCAGTCTCCGTCGACGAAGTAACTCCACCCTTGTCAACTTCCACATACAAGGAGGATAAACACCTATAAGATTGATTCGTTGTGACCTTTACGCCAGTCACCTCTTTTGAGCCACACACGTGCTCGCATAGTCTCTTTTTCCCGCAGTCCTCACATGTGGGGACAAAATCCAACGGGGTGCATACACGAGGGCAATATTTGGCTATATGCCCAATCTGCTCGCAACACCAGCATCTCACATAATTTGATATCGGACCAAATCGCCACCCTCGGTTCACATGATGTCTCATGGTCGGATGAGAATCTACCCATTTCCTATTTTGTCCAAAATTCGGTTGCCTTATATTCGCTTTCTCAAAACTAGAGGCTTGTCTTTGTTGGGCCATTTCTCTAATGAAGATCAGAGCAAATTTGGGATCGAATTGGCTGTGCCACATGATTGGGGCACCAAGCGAACTCGTAGCACTCTCTCTGAGATGTGCTAAGCCAATTCCCGGCAAACGCACCAAAATGTTAGGCTCCTAAGCCCAAGGAAAAGATGATTGTGGAAGCCTGTATTTCGCTTAACCCCTCGCAATTGGTCCAATTGGATTACTTAGAGCGAGCAATTACCTCACAATGGATTCTTCCTATGTCTATGCACTAGCTCATAAATTCCCGGCAAACGCACCAAAATGAAAGGTTCTTGATGCCCAAGGAAAAGATGCCCACAAATGCTTATGGTGTGCTCAAATCACCTCAAACTAATTGACTTGCATTGCTTGAGCCCCTAATGTACCTTCAATTTCACTATCTAACACACACTTGTACGTACGCACTATCGTT
>CM035420.1:135838971-135853971 GCA_020310875.1 Ceratopteris richardii
CCCCCTATGTATAAGAACCAAGCTGCATCGGACAATGGGTATACCCAGATAAGAAATGGCTCTAGACTTTTATATATATATATATATATATATATATATATATATATATATATATATATATATATATATATATATATATATATATGTATATTAGAGAGTAGATGAAATTTGGAAAGTACCCTTATGAAGGGGTGGGAAGCCCTCAACATAAGGATTCCATTAGACATGTCGAGTCATTGAAGACTTGAACTCAAGACATTGTTCCAACTGGTTCCTTTTACCGCACTTGATTAAAAAAGCGGAAAATGGGTTGGACTCTTGGAGACCCTTATGAGAGAGGGCTCTACACCCTTATATTATTTTATCCCACCCTTTCTCAAAGGAGTGCAATTCGGGTTGGGTCGACTCTCGAGTATGAACAGAGTCGACCTAAATTTTTTTTTATTTTTGAGATGCATACTTCTTAGTACTTGCCTTTTTTTCGGGGGGGGGGGGGGGGGGGATTTCTATTAATTTGGAATCTCTAGAGCCAATTCCGAGCTTCCATGAGCGGAGTACCGATACAGTAGTGTCATGTGATGCAGCAGAAGACTAAGACGTGTGACAGTAACGTATTCCAAAGTCTACAAGGGCGCTGATGAATCCGCGCTTATTCCTGTCTCTTTGGCGCCCTTGTCTGTGCGCCCTTACCTTAAATTGACAATTGCGAGTCTTTCTTCCCTGCCGGACTACTTAGAGCTTTATTGCAGAATGTTCAAGAGGTTAATTCGTGGTCGTGGCGATGGCTTTCTCGTTGATGCCTCCCAAAAGGGCACCAAATTCCTCACCGAGAGGTACAGAAATCATTGTAATTGTTCCATTTCTTCCACAGTCCTCCACTTCTGGCATCTTGAGCTTGAGCCCCTGAGGAGCCCTTTGCAAAGCGGCGGTATTTTATCATGCTTGCCAGGCGTCAATACTTCAAGTTGACATCGGACTTCCAAGTGATGGTTCATCTAAATTTTTAGATGGCCCCGAATAACATGACATGGACTTGGAGCCAAAATGTCCAGGAAAACGAAAACTTGGTGGCAACATTGTTCTATTACATTGATTTAGAACCAAATTCCTAAACTTAGCAGCAAACCTTTAAGAGTGACAGTTGAATTGCCTTTATAAAGTTATTTCTGTATCAAACAATGTAAAATGAAGGTGGACAAATGATGGATCAGTATCAGTCGATGTATCTTTAAATGATTGACTGTAATATATTTTGAAGGCGGTGGATGTCTGTAGGATATATTATATTGCATTGTTTTTTGCTCATTTGAAAGCCCTAAAAACTAAATCTTATGTTTGAATGTGTCGTCAATCTCTGCATACACATACGCAGAGGTGTCGCTGGTACCTAATCTATATTTTACATATCTTCTCCAGCGGTTCCTTTTGTCTGGAAACAAAATTTCTTGGAGTATTTTAAGTTCTCTCATCGTTGCATATCTAGGAGTTCATCGGTAAAATATTCATTCAGACTACCGTTTCTCTTCTGATTCTCATAGAGAACCTCTCCAAACTTCTGTATGCTTTAGCCCCAGCATCGTTGGAAATCTATTAGCAGCTTTCAACATCATCGTTATTATCATCAACATCACCATGACTGTCATCATCATCAATAACAATTGACATGAGGCATGGGATATTCCTAGAAGCTATGTTAGAAGCTTTTGGACTCTAATACATCCATGGGCGTGATGGTTTTTCTTTTGTATTTCAGACATTTATTTATCGAGATTTTCACAATACTATGTCTACGAGATGGGTCCTGGGTTGTTGTATTGAGTATCATGCTTTTTCATTATCATTTAAGAGAAAGCATATTGGTTCCATGACCATTTTGTTTGTCACTAACGATAGCTATGTTACCAAAAAAAACTCATGGAAGTGACTGAATTGTAGAGAGTACATGTGCAGAAGCAAAAATGAAAATGTACTCACAAAGTAATAGTTTCAAGCAAATGAGAAAACTCAGATATGGATCGAGTGAGTTTGCCAAGGCCCAAGAGCATAGGGTGAGCTCTGAAGCTTCTAATCAAGTACAAAATAGAGTGAATTCCTGTTTTAGATTTTGAGAGAGGACTTGATTCTCTTGAAAGGAGAATCATTACATAAAAGATGCAAAATGGCAAGGGCTCCCATATACAACTAAACTGCTATAAAATGGAGATGCACTCATCTGTCTAGATAAAGATAAAACTAGAAGATTGTTTCTTGAACGCCTCTCTTGTAACTCCATTTTGAAGTGATTGAATGTTGTAGAGGTCCATCAAACAGTGAATTGGAGAAGGTAGAGGATGCAAAAGAGTTTATCCTCTATATAGGGTAGCAACTTCAAATTTGCTGTCACATCAAAAGGATATCATTTGTGGCATGTATGAGCTATGAGTCTCCTCTCTCCCTTTAACTCTTAATCAATTCTTGTAGCACCCTTTCGATCTCGCTCATGCTCTCTATCATGCAAGTATCACATTGTGCCTTGTGTGAGTCTTGCTATCCCTCTTTATTGCAATGTGAGCCTATCATTGTCCTCTTGTAGGTATCTTACACTTTCTCTTTCTTTCAACAACATTGACTTGTCATTGTTCTGGCAAACATGAAAAAAAGAGTTTCATATCGTCTCTATTTGAGAGGGAAAAGTTGATCAACAGCAAAAATGTAAGTCATTGTGGCTATGTCGGCTTGATGATGAAGGAAATCATCAAAATAAGTGACTTGGTCATGCCACTCATCATGGCATAGAGCAGAGGGAGATGTGGTGTGTGACAACCACAAGAGCAAAGGAAAAAGAGATTAGTCTTGGGGATTGAGCTCATAACTTTTGGGGAAGAGAGTGCAATCATAACCATTAAACCATGTGTGCTCAAGAACCTCAACACACATCAAAACAACCTTAGCATCGAGACTACCAAGGTTTGCCAAGGGCTACTAAGAAGAGGGTAGGAGGTGGAAAGTGGGTGGGAAAATGACAATATAATGTACAAAAATACGTTGCAAGCATGACATTGATTGCAAGAACTCTTCCGTGTTGCTGAAAAAGCACAATCACCAAAAGAATGCCACGAGGAGCACCACCACGCACTACCACGACCAAAATGAGCCATAACTACCTAGAGCTTTGATACCTAGAGCTTTGAAAGAAACTCACATATGGATTAGAGTAACCTTGACAAGGGCACGAAGTGAGCTTTGAAGTGTGTAACCAAGTACAAAACAAAATGAGGACCTTCTTTTAGAGATTTGGGGAGAGCGTCTACTAAAAATATCCAATGTAAGATAATTCTCTTGAAAGAAGAATCAATACAAAAAAGAAACAAAATGTGAAGGGCTTCCAAATACAACTAGAGGGTACAAAATGGAAATATGCTCTTCTAGGTGTGGAAATGAACTAGAAATCTAGATAAAGGTAGGAATATAACGTTATTTCTTCAACACTTATCTCTACATAGTTTTTAACAATTACATAATTTTGAAGGGAAGATGTTTTCAAGCTCATCTAACATGTCAGCTAAGTTGTATTAGTTCAACTGTATAGTATAAACTTCTTTGTTTTGATTGCACTCTCCTTTTCCATTCTCTTTATCTTCCACATAACCTTTTCTCTTAGCTACATGCATGCCTTTTGTTTCATAGTGTTCCTATGACCATTTACACATATGTTGGTTCAGCTTCTATTCTTTGGGTTATGCCTTGAAATCCTTATGGGTTGCACATCACAACTCTTTTGCTGCATTGATGCATGTTTTGACCCTCGTCAAATGTATGTTTCTAAGATGAATAATTTGCCTGATAGATAAATAGTTTGATATTTTTCTCTTTGTTATTTATACTTTTTGGAGTTGACACTGTGAGATTACACTAGTGGCAAAGGTTATGTAATTTCGATGAGGAACACCTTCTTCATTGAAACTCTCAAGCTTTTACCTCTTTCTTTATGTGCTATCCTTCTTTATGTGCTATCCTTCTGTCCATGGCCTTACAATGTTTATTCAACAAGATTGTTTTAACTATCTACTTTGTATGCATCTTTTGAACCTAATATCACCTTTAGCTTATTCTCCGTCACTTTGCACCTTCACTTTATTGTCCTTTCACCTGTCCTATTCATGCTTTTGTTGATATGTTTTGATAGTGATGTGTGTGAACGCACTTAGGATCGTGGGGGCACTTTTTTCCCTCTTTAGGAGATTTTTTCCCTAACAAGTCACTTATCTTTTGTACGTTCACTTGGTAATACATTCTTTATTGTGTTGTGCATCAAGCTTCTTCTTCTCCCTTGTGCTTCCTGTGTCATTCCGCAGACCTCGAACTCCATCAATCGGTATCCGAGCATGTCACCGCTTCATCTAGGGCATCGTCGACACCTCTCTAGTACGTCCCATAATTGCATGAAAATTGACAAGCATACTTGGGGCTATTAGGAATTTAAAACTTCGCTTTGTGTTATCGAAATTTTGATAAGAGTTTGCGTCGGTCTCCAAACGCACTATCGTAGAAATTGTGCAGGCAATTTTGTCCTTTTGTGCTAAACATATATACATGTTTCGGTTCACCAGTACAAACTCCTCGATGTTCGGGTTCCCTAGAACAAATGCCTTGAAGTTTGTTATAGGTTTAACAGGGGTGGACAATGTGTTTGTGTTCAACTACTTTTTGATATACAACCAATTTTTTGCATCAGAGTATTTAGTTGCTGGCCATGGCTGAAAGCAATGATGTATTCCATATGTTGGCACTTGAAGATAAGTTAATTACCAATTGTGGACATATGTGATGCATCATGTATTGGTAGTTAAAATGTTTGTGGAATATTGTGCAAGGTGTTGAAAAACATCCTACTACACCTTCAAATATAGTTATTGAAGATGGTGTAGATTGCACCATAGTTGTTAGCAACGTCGAAGGCAACGTGTTGCTAACGCGTTAGCAACATAGCAACGTTTGGGCCTAGACTTTGCTAAAACGTTGCGAACGTGATTCTTTTTTGGGGGTTTTTTTTGTTAATATTTTGGTAGTCTAGGCATCCCATAGCTAAGATATGATGAAATGCATGCTTTTAAACAGATAAATAAATATACACACATAAATATAATGAACTAAAAGTAGATATGCGACATGTAGTATGTATACTACACATGCATACATATATTCATACATATTACATATGTAGATGCATACATACATGCATGCATACATACATGGTTGCATGCATGCATGCATGCATGCATGCATGCATACATACATGGTTGCATGCATGCATGCATGCATACATACATACATACATACATACATACATACATACATACATACAAGTAGAGACATACATACTTGCATATTACATACATACACATGCACATTTGTAATTATATACATACAAACATACCTAGATAGTATACTATAGGATAGACGTGGACATTATAGTATAGATTATTGAGTCTCGATTAGTCCGTACACAATTCAATATTCAGGAGTGATGTCAGTCCTAAGTAGTGAGATCAATCATCATAGAAGACTACCCTTGTTTTTGAAGGGCCAAGGCCATGCATGAAACTTTAGTCCAAGCTCTATAATTGCATTAGGAGATCCAGAATATGGAAAATCCAAAATATTTCGCTAGCTCAAGGTGATAAGGCCCATAAAGAAAATCATACATAAATAAATGTCCACATTTTTATAGCTTTTTATGTCTTCCTCATTGTCCATGTTTTTTTATTTCATTTATCATATATTTTGTACAAAATTTTGAATAGTTTGTTATCCCTCCTAAGAAAAATATAGTTTTGGGCTACAAAAAAAATATGCATGCAAAGCAACGCGTTGCGAACATAGCAACGTTGCGAAGTTGCGAACCGTTCGCAACGCGTTGCGATGCAACTATGGATTGCACTGAAGACTATAGTTCACTTGTGCACTATCATTGGAAGATCTCAATTAGCTACTTGCCACTCTCCAGCCAACCTTAAATAGCCCTTGCCCTTTGCACATCTAGAGTCTTCTCTAAGGTCCAAACACTCCTCATATGGCCACTTTGAGGAGATGGAATACCCTTAAAGACTAATGCTAGAGCCTTGGCTCCCTCGAGCTCTGGTCCTTGACTAAGCTAGGGTCCTCGACCAAATGTAGATAGACCAATGGTCAACCATGGAGGTCTAAATAAATCTAACACTCTCTCCCCCTTCTAGAGATCAGTGTCCTCAGTGATCAAGCAAGGAAAGTGTTTGCGAATCAGAGCTTCTGATTCCCAAGTATCATCTGTGAGTGAGTGGATGGCTCGTCCATGCTACTAAACATTCTGGTATGAAGCAATTTTGTAACTTACGCTCCCTCTTATCAAGGTCTGGAAATGGAACATCTGGTTGAGATGTTCTATTTTCTAAAGCAATTAAACCACCTATATAGTTCTCATCTCAAGAAATGTATGGTCTCAACTTGCTAACATGAAAAACTGGATGAACTTTGCAATCTTCTAGCTGTTGTAATTTGTATGCGACATCACTAATCTTCTTGATTATTATCCAAGGTCCACAAAATCTAGGGGATAACTTGGGTTTCTGATCCAGTGTCAATGACGAATGAAGTGAACTTGTAAAAACACAGGATCGCCCTCTTGAAACGTCCATGATGTACGATGTCGATCAACAAATGCTTTCATCCTCTCAAGAGCTTGTTGTGGATTGAACTGAGCTATTTTCAAGTTAGCTTGCATATCCATTAGAAACTGTGAAGCACTCAAAAGATTTCCTGGTTAACCCAATGGTAGTTTGACTCTTGGGAATAAATCCATACATGTTTCCAAAAATTTCCTATAAACTTTCCCTCTTGGGACTTTCTTTTCTAAACTTTCCCTCTTGGGAATTAGGCATACAAATCTTTTCTTTTCTTTTGAGCGAACCCCGCTCCATTTGAAAAGTAGAAAATGCCTTATCCTCATTATTTTCTGGCAACCTGTTAATTATAGACTGACAATAATCATCATCAATATGTGAATCTTTAATCTCTTGGACCAAATCGCTGTCAAGAACTATGATGCTAGATAATGCATCCACAATTGTATTCATTTTTCTTTTTCTATATAGAATTTCCATGTGAAATTCTTGTATCAACTAAGCCCATCTAGCCTCTCTCCCCCGAAGATCAAGCTGGAACAAAAATACTTCAATGTGTGATGATCTGTGTATACTTTAAAAGTTGCCCCATACAAATAGTGTCTCCAAATCTTCAAAGCGTGAACCATTGCATATAGTTCTTGTTCATGGACATGTCAGTTTTCTGTGACTGGAGAAAGCTTCTTACTTTCGAAAGCTATTGGTCCACTATCTTGAATTAAAACTTCACCCACTGTGATGCCACTAGCATCGATTTCTATTTCAAAAGGTTTTTAGGGATCTACTACTAATAAAATTGGGGCACTTAAAACTACTTGTTTCAATGTGTCAAAAGCTCGCTATTGTGCACTAATAAAATTGGGGCACTTAAAACTGCTTGTTTCAATGTGTCAAAAGCTCGCTATTGTTTCAATGTATCAAGTGCTCGCTATTGTGCACTATTCCACACAAACTTTTGATTATTCTATAACAGATCCATCAATGGCGCAGCTATGTGTGAATATCTAGCAATGAATCTCCTATAGAATCTCGATAATCCTAAGAATGACTACAACTTATGCTCATTCTGAAGAATCGGCAAATTGAGGATCATAGAAACTTTTTGTAGATCCATTCTAGTTCCATCTACAGAAATTACATATCCTAAGTACTCAACATCATATAAACATAGCTGTGTCTTCTCTTGATTGACATACAAAGTATTCTCATCTAACATTTGAAAAACTATACGCAAGTGACATTCATGCTCTTTCAAACTCTTATTGTATACCAACATATCATCTACAAAATCAACCACAAACTGACCCATAAAAGGACGAAAAATATCTTTGATGAGCATCATAAAAGTAGCTCGAGCATTAGTTAAACCAAAAGGTATTACAAGATAATCATAATGACCAAATCTAGTACGAAAAGCTGTTTTATGTACAACATCGTCCGTAACTCTTATTTGATGATAACCACTTTTTAAGTCTATTTTACTATATACAATAGCATCTCCTAGTGCATCCAAAATATCGTCAATGCGAGACATCGTATATCTTAGCTTTATTGCTGTTTTATCTAATGCTCTATAATCTATACCTATCTTGAAGGATCCATCCTTTTTGTGAACCAAAAGCATTGGGGCTACAAAAGGTGAATAACTCGATATGAAGAGTCCTTTGCCGAGATATTCCTTGACCTTCTTTTGTAGACTCATTCGATACGGTTGTTCGGCCGGTGGATGAGCTCTTGGTACTAACTCAATCCTATGCTCCACTTTTTTGCGAGGCGGAAGACTAGAAGGCAATTTGGAAAGAAAGAAGTGTTGAAATTTAGTTTTCATTCTAGAAGCTAGCTGAGCTTTCAAACTAGTTTTAATCTGTAAATTTAACAACTCTTTATGCTGAAAATATAAAAAATAAAGATACTTACACTCAACTTTTACATCGCAGAGGTAGACTCTCATTTGTACTTCTGAACATAAAGCTTTGCATGGATGATGATGCGGCGACCATTATGATTAAACTTATATATGTGAGTCTGAAAATCAATAATCGGCTTCTTGCTTGCATGCCACTGTTTACTAAGGACGAGATTAAATCTAGCCAACCTGGAGATCTCAAAATCTAGCTCATTTTTATAAGGCTGAATTTGGACTCGTAATTCGACAACTTGCCGATCTCGGGTCTTAGATCCCTTCCCATCCGCCAACTCTACTTACTCTGTAGGTGTATTTAGATGGACTAGTCTTCAGCTTTAGTTTCTTCACTAGAGAAGAGTTAGTAACATTATGCATTGATTCTGGGTAAAATAAAACTTCATTAAGATGACCATTAACCTCCCCATTCATGGCAACCAGCTCGGTGTCCAAAAACTGATACCCTTTCTGAGCTACAGGGGATAACAACACATATGGAACATTCTTAATCTTCTTAGTGAGTATTATATTTAAGATGGGTTGTTTGTCTTTAGATGGAGGATCCATTTCAGTGTCTATAGCTAAAAGATTAAAATTTTCTTAGTGACTGTTATGTTTAAGATGGGTTGTTTGTCTTTAGATGGAAGATCCATCTTAGTGTTTGTAGCTAAAAGATGATGGAGTGGACGGTGAGGATTGTTGTCTCTCCACCACCATCGTTGCAGATATCTTCTTCTTCTTAGGACATATCCTATAAGCATGCCGACCTAGGCATTCGTAATAGAGACCCTCATGGCGAGCCATTTTTTTATGTTGCTGTGTCAAACTAGATCGCTGGAAAGCTCTATTTGCCAGTGAAGCATTTACTTTTCTCTTCCCACTGCTTGAAGTCTGAATGACATTCATCTCTGTCGGAACTGAAGCTACGGGCTTCCTGAATCTTGTCCAAGTATTCCTTTGTCCTGAAGATTGCAATCGAGAGCGTCGCCCATCCTCCAATACCAAGGCAAGTTCTACTCCAACACCAAGGCAAGTTCTACTACCTCATTTAAGGTGTGGAAGCGCTCCTTGTGCATAAGCGGACGCAACATCTCCTAAGCCTAAGCACAAACTTATGCACTCGAAGAAAATTAAGCATCTGATCTCGTAACTTCAATAGAATTTCTTTGTACTTATCTTACATACTCCTGCAATGTAGGCTATCTCTACCGCAAGAAGGACCAGGCATCTAGAGCCCTGGTACACTCGTCCAGAGGAACACAATGCTTGTAAAATATGACCTTGAAATCTGCCCAATTGGTGGGTTCTATCTTATCTTGCTCTATTTTCCTCCACCATTAATGGGCAACATCCATCAAACTGCAAGTGGCATGCAAGATCTTCTGTTTCTCATCATTGATATTGCAAAGTTGGAAGCATTACTCCCACTTACTAATCCACTGTGCTACCGCATCCGCTGTCCTGGCGCTAACCTGTCCGTGGTACTCAGGTGGACTCAAGTCCTTCACTTTCCACTTAGCATCTCTGCTAGCAGACGCCCCTACATTTGTAAGTGGTGTCTGCGAACAAAATGGTTCAGCAATTGGAACTTCCATCTCCGCTGATGTACGAACTGATGGCACCTTTGATTCCTTAATTGCTTCGAGGATGATCCAAAGAGTATCCTCCATGCCTAAAACCTTGGCATTGAGAGCCGTAATCTCTTGAGTGTATAGCTGCTCAAGCTCGGCCTTAATAGTGGGAGATAAGGTCTCATCCGTATTCATTCTAAAAAGACAATATAACCAATAAGTCATCTGAATGAAAAATATAATTCCTAAGTAATAATGTTCCTAATTAATGACTTGTTCATGCAAAACTTGAAATAAAAAGATGTATTCTAAATCCTCTCTCAATCCTATACATCCACAAAAAAGACAAACCTCACTCAATCCCCATATCCTATACAAGTTTACATGATGATTATACAAGTTATTGCAAATCCTAAATTACATCCAGCGATAAGCACCATGATCAAACTATACAAGCCTATACAAACTACAAATCTAATACAAGCTAAATCCAAGTGACTTTCCCAAATTTTACAATTTGAAGTCTTCAATGGCCCTATAACTTCTCATGTCATAAAATGTCTTGCTTGCAAAAAGACTAGAGAATTAGAAGTACCTAAACATCTCCAAAAATAATGATTTTTGGCATCCAAAGAGGCCTAGAAGTTATCCTTCACCTTCCAAGTGGAATCAACTCAATGGGATCTATGAACATGCATTTATGGCCAAAACTTTGCAAACCTATACCTATGTGCAAGAGGTCCTAGGAGTGATATATACCTCTCAAGAACGAGTCAGTAGACTAACCAAATGAACTCAAGAACGGACTGATTAATCGCCTGATTTTCTTCATATGCATAAGTTTGTGCTTTGGCTTAGGGAGACATTGCATCCACTTGTGCGCAAGGAGCATTGCCAAACCTTAAATGAGGCACACGAGCCTGTCTTGGTGTTAGAGGATGGGCGACGCTCTCGATTGCAACCTTCAGGACAAAAGAATACTTGGACAAGATTCAGAGACATATGAATGTCATTCAGACTTCGAGCCATGAGAAGAGAAAAGTAAATGCTTCCATGGCGGATAGAGCTTTTTAGTGATCCCGTCTGACACAACAACAAAAAGAAAAGGCTCGCCGTGAGTGCCTCTGTTATGAATGCCTAGGTCGGCATGCGTATGGGATGTGTCCTAAGAAAAAGAAAATATATCTGTAGCGATGGTGGCGGAGAGGGAGCCGTCCTCACTATCCATTCCATCATCTCCTTTAGATTTTGACCTTTTAGCCACAGACACTGAGATGGTCCCTTCATCTAGAGACAAACGACTCATCTTACACATAACAGTCACCAAGAAGGTGAAAAATGTACCAAATATGGTGTTATCCCCAATTGCTCGTAAAGGGTATCAGTTTCCGGACACCGAGCTGATTGTCATGGGTGGGGAAGTTAATGATCATCTTGTTAAAGTTTTATTTGACACAGGATCGACGCATAATGTTATTAACTCTTCTCTAGTGAAGAAACTAAAGCTTAGGACCGATCCATCTAAATATACCTATAGAGCAGAGTGGCATATGGGAAGAGATCTGAGACCTAAGATCGGCGAGTTGTCCGATTACAAGTCTGGATTCAGACTTATAAAGATGAGCTAAATTTCGAGATCGCCAGGTTGGCTAGATTTGATCTTGTTCTCAGCAAAGAGTCGTTCTCAGCAAACACTCGCATGCAAGCAAGAAATCAATTATTGATTTTTCGACTCATATATCTCATTTTAATCATAATGGTCGCCGCATCATCATCCGTGGAGAGCCTGACGTTCACTAGTACAAAGGAGAGTCTACCTTTGCGATGGTAAAAGCAGAGTGTAAGTATCTTTATTTCTTATATTTTGAGCATAAAGAGTTGTTAAGTTTACAGATTCAAACTAGTTTGGAAGCTCAGCTAGCTTCTAGAATGAAAACTGAATTTCAACCTTTGTTTCTTTCAGAATTGCCCTCGGGTCTTCCGCCTAGCAGAAAAGTTGAGCATAGGATTGAGCTAGTATCAAGAGCTCATCCACCGGCTAGACAACCGTATCGAATGAGTCTGCAAGAGGAGGAAGAAGTACATTGTACAATAAAGAAGTATCTCGACAAAGGACTCATCAGATCGAGTTATTCACCTTTTTCGACCCCAATGCTTTTGGTTCGCAAAAAGGATGGATCCTTAAGGATGTGTATAGACTATAGAGCAGTAACTAAAATTACAACAAAGAAGAGATATCTGATGCCTAGCATCGACGATATTCTTGATGCTTTAGGAGGTGCTATTGTATATAGTAAAATAGACTTAAAAAGTGGTTATCATCAAATAAGAGTTAAGGGCGATGATGTACATAAAACAACTTTTCGTACTAGATTTGGTCATTATGAGTATCTTGTAATACCTTTCGGTTTAACTAACGCTCCATCTACTTTTGTGATGCTAATGAATGATATTTTTGGTCCTTTTATTGGTTAGTTTGTGGTCGATTTTATAGATGATATGTTGGTTTATAGTAAGAGTTTGAAAGAACATGAAATGTCACTTGTGTATAGTTTTTCAAATGTTAGATGAGAATACTTTGTATGTCAATCCAGAGAAGACACAACTATGTTTATATGAGGTTGAGTACTTAGGACATGTAATTTCCGCACATGGAATTAGAATGGATCCACGGAAAGTTTATGTGATCCTTAATTGAAAGATTCCTTAGAATGAGTACCAATTGCAGTCCTTCTTAGGATTATCGGACATCTAAAGGAAATTCATTGCGAGCTATTCACACATAGTTGCACCATTGACGGATTTATTGCAGAAGAATCAAAATTTGTGTGGGCTAGTGCACAACAACAATCTTTCCACACATTGAAACAAGCAGTTTCAAGTGCCCCAATTTTATTAGTGATAGAACCCCAAAAACCTTTTGAAATAGAAACCGATGCTAGTGCCATCGCAGAGGGTGCATTCATAATTCAAGATGGCATACCATTAGGTTTTGAAAGTAAGAGACTTTCTCCTACTTAGAGAAACTGGCGTTTCCATGAACAAGAATTATATGCAATCATTCATGTTTTGAAGATTTGGAGACACTATTTGTATGGTGCAAGTTTTAAAGTGTACATAGATCATCACACATTGAACACATTGAATTATTTATGTTCCAAGCCTGATCTTCGGGGAAGACATGTTAGATGGGCTGAGTTGATGCAAGAATTTCACATGGAAATTCTATATAAAAAAGAAAAAATGAATTCAGTTGCGCATGCATTATCTCGTATTTTGCAATAGATTAGCTTCATAGTTCTAGAGAGTGCCTTAATAGAGGAGATTAAAGATTCATAGATTGAAGACGAATATTACGAGTGTATAATTAACAAGTTGTTAGAAAATAATGAGGATAAATCATTTTCTTATTTTATGGTGGAGCAAGGTTTGCTCAAAAGAAAAGGAAAGATTTGTGTGCCTAATTCCCATAAAGGGAGGTTTAGAAACGAAGTTACTTTCGAGAAGCACGATGTACCTTGTGGAGGACATCCTGATATTGAGAAAACTTTGGAGTTGATTAAACACACTTTTTGACGGCCAAAGATGGTCAGAGATGTAAACAATTATGTTAGTCAATGTTTTAAATGTCTAATGAATAAGGAGAGCGGATTAGTCCTCCAAGTTTGCTAGAGCCATTGGAAATACCAGAGTATTGTTGTTTCCATGGACTTCATAATGGGTTTACCTAAGACACCATGACAAAAGAATGCTATTCTGGTGGTTGATCATTTGAGCAAAATGGAACACTTTATCCCTACAAAGGAATCAGTGGAGGCTCCGTGAGTTGTCGGACTATTTATTCAGAATATTTTTAGACTGCATGGTCTACCTAAAATCAATAATTTCATACAAGAATCCCAGGTTTACAAGAAATTTTTGGAAACATGTGTTCAATAAGCTTCAAGTTCAACCCAAGATGAGTAATGGAGAGCATCCACAGACAGACAATCAGACATTAGAATGAAAGAGTTAATCACATAGTGGAAGATATGCTACAGGCATATGTTTCAGAAAAGCAAATAGATTGGGATAGTTTCCTCCCATTAGTTGAGTTTGCTTATAATAGTTGGAAGCACGAGACTACTAAGCTGGTACCTATTGAGGTGATTTATGGATTTATTCCCCAAAGTCAAGCTATGATTGGGTTACCAAGGAAATCTCGAAGTGCTTCACAGTTTTTAACGGATATGCAAGCTAACTTGAAAATAGCTCAGTTCAATCTACAACAAGCTTTTGAAAGGATGAAAGCATTTGTAGATCGACATCGTACACCATAAACGTTTCAAGAGGGCGATCATGTGTTTTTATAGGTTCCGCTTCCTTCGTCACTGACAGTGGGTCAGAAACCCAAGTTATCCTCTAGATTTTGTGGATCTTGGACAGAACTCAGGAAGATTAGTGATGCTGCATACAAATTATGATTGCCCGATGATTGCAAAGTTCACCTAGTTTTTCATGTCAGCAAGTCGAGACCATACATTTCTCGAGATGAGAATTGTGTAGATGATTTAGTTACTTTAGAAAATAGAGTATCTCAACAGCCAGATGTTCCATTTCGAGTCCTTGATAAGGGCCATACCAGAGTATTTAGTAGCATGGACTAGCCGTCCACTCATAGATGCTACTTGAAAATCATAAGCTCTGACTCGCAAACACTTCCCTTTCTTAATCGTTGAGGACAGTGATCTCTAGAAGGGGGAGAGAGTGTTAGATTTATTTAGACCTCCATGGTCTACCTACATTTGGTTGAGGACCCTAGTTGGGTCAAGAACTAGAGGACGGGGCAGCCAAGGCTCTAGCACGAGAGTTCGAGGTTATTCGATCTCATCAGAGTGGCCATATGAGG
>CM035420.1:135858971-135868971 GCA_020310875.1 Ceratopteris richardii
ATATATATGTATATGTATATGTATATGTATATGTATATGTATATGTATATGTATATGTATATGTATATGTATATGTATATGTATATGTATATGTATATGTATATGTATATGTATATGTATATGTATATGTATATGTATATGTATATGTATATATATGTATATGTATATGTATATATATGTATATGTATATGTATATATATGTATATGTATATGTATATATATGTATATATATATATATATATATATATATATATATATATATATATATATATATATATATATATATATATATATATATATATATATATATATATATATATATATATATATATATATGCACACATATACATATACAAACACATTGTCATTGGAGCACTAGAGTGTCCCCTCTGAATAGATTGTATGTGATTTCAGACTATATTTTTTGATTACAAGGTCACCCACACAAAGGAAAACATACAATAATATTGAACTGTTTCAAGAAGTCCCACAACTAAGGACAATAGGTATGGATAAATCGACTAGAGATTATAGAAGAGATCCCACAACCAATACTGTAGGTATAAAGAAAGAACTTACTTGAGGGAGATGAACTAGATACAAGAAATAACTTGAAAAGATCTTATGCTATGAGATTACAATAGAACAAGACAGGATGTGAAAGATGACTAATTAGGACTAGAAGAAAGAAAAAGACAAGAATTGGAATTAGAACTTTGAAAGTACTTACTTGGAGATCGAGACTCCTTGAGCTCCAAAGACTGGCATTGGCAAGATCAAGGATGTATATGGAATAGGAGCAAAAGCAAAGGCAAGGTTGAAGTGACTTGTTACCAATGTGGTAAGAAAGGTCACAAGAAGGTTGATTGTAGATACTACAAAGCTGAATTGGAAGGGAAGAAGAACACATGTGATTACAAGAAAAAGGACGCCAAGAATGAAGCACATGAAAACTCAAAGGACAAGGACATAGAGAACGCCAATGTGGCCTCTAGTGTTGTCATCGAGGAGCTATCAGATGCAGAAGATATTTTCTGTGCTACTATAGGAGAAGATCATGCCGAAGTTAATGATGCTTGTATTAATATTCATGCACAAGATATGGGGATCACAAAAAGGGATATGATTGATGCTTTGCTTATTGTGAATGATGCTTAGTCACAAACATGGATTGTGGATTCAAGTGCATCATTCCATGTTACTCCTATTAAGGAGTGTTTTATTACCTTTCATGCAGGCAACCATGGACATGTATATCTTGGAAATAACCATGCTTGTTCTATTGAAGGTATTGGCACAATGCACCTCATTGTAGATGGCACTAATGAGCTGGTTTTGCCTGATGTAAGGTATGTACCAAGCATCAAGAAAAGTCTATTGTCTGTTGGGCAAATGAATATGCATGGATATAGTACCCTCTTTGAGAAGGGGTCATGGAAGCTTATCAAAGGCTTTAGGTTGATTGTTAAAGGTACAAAGAAAGGGACTCTTTATTGCTTGCATGGTTAAGCATTGCCGGGCAAGTATATTGCTTTGACTGAAATTGATTCACATATGGAATTATGGCATAAAAGACTTGGCCACATGAGCCAAAAAGGCCGTGATAAACTATGTAATTTGGACAAGTTTTATGCTAAGGCTCAAAACTTGATTTTTGTAATGAATGCCAATATGGTAAGCAGGTAAAGAATTCCTCCTACTTTGGTGTCTCTCGTAAGTCTAATGTGCTTGATCTTGTTCAAACTAATGTTTGTAGCATGCCCACCAAATCTATGGGGGGTGCTCTTTACTTTGTTTCTTTTGTTGATGACTACTCTAGGAAGCTTTGTGTATATTTGTTAAAATTTAAAGACGAAACGTTTACTTCATTTAAGAAATTTCATGCATTGAAACTCTTGGTATTAAGAGGAAGCTAACAATCCCATACAACCCCTCTTCCAACGGTGTGGTTTAAAGGTATAAAAGGACTTTATGTGAGAAGATGAGATGCATGCTGTCCACAACTAATCTCCCTCGTGGATTTTGAGGAGAGGCTTTGAAAACTGCAGTTCATGTTTGCAATCGATCCCCTCATATGTCCTTAAAAGGTTGCATTCCGGAAGAGGTTTGGTCAGGCAAACCTCTTCCGGAGTTGCAAACCAGCTTCATATGACCACCTTCATATATCCTTAAAAGGTTGCAAACCAGCTTTATATGACCACCTATGCATCTTTGGTTGTGATGCTTTTGTGCATATAAGGCCTGAGTTGAGAAGCAATTTAGATGCAAAGTCCATGAAAGGAATCTTCATGGGTTATGGAGATGAAGGTGAAATGGGCTACAGGATTTGGCTACCTCAACCCAAGAAGGTAATACACAGGAGAATGCTGTATTTAATGAGCCAAGGCTGCTAAAAAATGATTGTGCCTCTAAAAGTGACCATAAAAAGGTCAAATTTCAGCATGTACAGCCACATGTTAAATCTGATATGAACCCTTGGGATGCACCACATTTGGCTGAAATGAAAATGAGCGAGTTGTTATTGAGTGAGTTGATGTTGGACAACAAAATGAGGCTCCTGATGGGCATATGCAGCCACCTATTCATGCTGAATACAGAGCTGGAAATGATGTAGAACAACCCATCAACAATGAAGAAGTTGATGTACCTCCTGATGTAGATCCATTGCCGGATAATGAGGATCATTGGGTAAGAAGATCTGCACGTCCTAGGAGGCCAATGAATAGATATGACCCATATGTACATTACGTTATGTTATCAGATGAGGGTGAGCCTCTCACTTACAAAGAGGCAAAACTATATGAGCACAAGATGAAGTGGAGTTAGCCATGCAAGAAGAGATAAAGGCTTTGCATTCAAATGATACTTGGGATTTGGTTGAGTTGCCAACCATTCCCAACAAGTGGGTATACAAAATCAAAACTGTTATGGCAAACCCAAGTATAAGGCAAGGCTGGTTGCTAAGGGATATGCCCAAAAAGAGGGCGTTGATTTCCAAGAGGTGTTCTCTTAGGTGGTCAAAATGCCCACATTACATGTGTTATTTGCTCTCACAGCTCCCTTGGATTTGGAGTTATTCCAAATGGATGTTAAAACAGCCTTTTTGCATGGTGATTTAGATGAAGAGCTGTACATGAAACAACCAGAAAGATATACCATTCCTGGAAAAGTGCATCTAGTATGCAAGCTGAAAAGGAGCTTATATGGGCTGAAATAGGCCCCCCCGACAACGGTGATAAGAAGTTTGATGCATTTATGCTTAAACATGGGTTCAAAAGAAGCCATGCAGATCATTGTTTGTACACTAAAAAGGATGAAGATGGCAGCCCAATCATCCTTGTGCTGTATGTAGATGATATATTGCTGGCTGGGAAAAAATGCTCTAAATGTTTTAGAGCACTCTAAATGCTCTAAAACAGAAGCTGAACTCTGCATTCTCAATGAAAGACCTTGGGGAAGCTGAGCATATTCTTGGTATGCGAATAAAAAGGGATAGGCAGTAGCATACTTTGCATTTATCCCAAGAAAAGTAAATTGGAAAACTGCTTGACCAGATTTAATGTGGCCGATGCTAAACCTCATGGAGTGTCATTGCAGCCACATGTTAAGCTTTCCAAGGATGATTGTCCCAAAGAGGCAAGACATTGCTCATGCACTGGGAGTTGTTAGCATGTTCATGGCTAATCTTGGTAAAGCTCATTGGGAGGCAGTCAAATCTATCTTGAGATATTTGAAAAGGGACCAAAGGTAAATGCCTATGTTATGGAAAGGGTCCGTTGGAGATAAAAGGATTGTGTGATTCCAACATGGTAGGTGATGTGGACACATGCAAGTCCACAAGTGGCTATGTATACACCCTTGTAGGTGGAGCTATTTCATGGTGCTCTAGACTTCAGGGCATAGTTGCACTATCTACTACAGAGGCTGAATATATTTCAGCCATAGAGGCTTCCAAAGAAGGCATTTGGTTAGCCAGCTTGTGCATTGAGTTTGGGATGCTTGAAAAGGCACCTTTTCTCGGATGCGATAGCTAGAGTGCCATATGTTTGGCAAAGAATGCCATGTTCCATGCTCGCACAAATCATATTGATGGGAGATACCACTTCATCATAGAGGTGTCAGAGGATCGTCCGAGATCAATTTGATCAAGGTCAATACTTCACAGAATCTTGCAGATGCTCTCATGAAGTGTCTATCCAAGGCACAACATCAGCTACGTATACAGATGGTGGGAGTTACTTAGCTTAAAGGAGCCTCCTTGGTCCTTTAAGTGGGAGGAGGTTGTTGGGTATAAAGGCCCAAAGGACTCTCGTTTTGTATAATGTTGAGCCTTCCATGTGAAAGCTCTCTTTGAGAGCTTTCCGTGCATATTTTGGTTATATTTTTTGGACCTGGGGAGTTATAGACATTTACATTATTTTTATGACTTTTGATCATTGGTCATGTGTGAACATGCCCAAATGGCCTAAAAGTCACTTATCAATAAGACTTGGTCCCAAATCTCTCATAACTTGAGTGGGTTCTTCAACTTTAGCTTCTCCATCTTCTTCTCCGAATTTCTATGCAGGTTTCTCTCTTTACTTTCTCTCTCTTCACATAGCAGCCCACTCCCTTGGTGTTTGGAGCAACTGAGCACATCATGACGTAGCTCTCCGCGGCCTCTTTCAATGTTGGGATAGAGAGCAAATTCTTCTTGATCTGTGGTAGATATAAAACATTAGAAATAGTAAAAATACCACTTGCTCTTGATTTAAGCGCGACCGCTAAGTTCTCCCGCATCAACAACATCCAAATCATGATCATTTGCAATGCTCACACTTCTAGGTGTAGAATTATTAAGTGATGAAAATACCTTCTTGCAATCTGCCATATGCTTACTAGCTCTAGAATAAAAAAATCCAAGGATTCTCTAATATAGCATTCAATGTTGCTTGAAACAGAAAAATACACGATCTTGAACGCGCATGCCACATACACACATGTCAACAATCACATATGTCATACACATGTTACATACACAATGCAGTGATCACAATGCACTCACACATGACATATCACACTTAACACATAGTAACATACACAATGCACACGCCACATACATGACACATGATACATGTCACATACACACATGTCACAATGCACATATTACATGCACTGTACACATGGGTCATGATACATACACGTAGCACAATGCACACATGTGATATGTCATACACACATCATACATGTCACATAGATACACATATTACATGTATATTAATAATTACATACATTGCCATGACTCACCTGTGACATGTCACATGAATGATCACACATGTCACATGAATGATCACACATGTCACATGAATGTTGATACATGTCACATGAATGATGACGCATTTCACATGAATGATGATACATGTCACATACGCATATGTCATATACACATGTCACATGACATATACACACGTCACATACACATACACATACACATACACATACACATACACATACACACATGTTACATAGACATACATAATGAATATACACATTAAAAATAAATATACCTCTCCAATGTAAAGTAAGCACATCTCTGAATAGACTTTCCAACACGGTCGATGAACTCATATACTAGTCCAACGGTCCATGAACTCATATACTAGTCCAAGTGTGCAACCCTCTCTATCTGCTTTGCATAGGAGGGAATATAAAGGCTTCAAACCCCGCAGTAATCCCTCCACATCCCTCAAGAAACTATCATCCAAACATGTGTTTCGTACAAGCTCTTTCCTTGGACTAGTATATTCTATCCCAAGTTGTCCAATTTGGTGATTACAAGTGTCTATATCAGTGCTTGTGTTACTCTTGCTAATCTCTTCATGACTATGGTATGTAAATCTCATCTTGGTGATCTTCACCGAGTCAATATCACTCAAAGACTTAAATAAAGAAAGCAACTTCACAAAGAGACCACTTTTAACAAAATGACAAAAATGATATGGATCCATGGTATCTTTCTCACATGCTCCATCAACAAATCAATGCAATAGGGCACATGGTTTCCGCACAACACATAAGAATTCTTCTTCCAAAAGTCGCCCATAGCCACACCATTACTTCCATTATTTGTGAACATTGGGACTACTTTTTTTACACCAATGTCCATGATAGCTTGGTGGATATGGTCATAGATGAATATAAAACAAAATGAATCAATAATCATTTGATAATTTATCTTGATGAATCGATGATTGATGATTTTTCATTGCAATCATGATTCCATAAATGTTTAATTTTAATGCATTATGTAATATGCATAAATTACAATGCATTGTGTAATATGTATTATGCACATTGTTTTCATGTCACATCATACATGTATGATGTGACATTGCAATGTGCATTCTCATTTATGTAATATGTTGCACAGTGTGTGTGTCATGTCATATGTGTGTGTGTTTATGACATATGTTATAAGTTACATGTACTATGTCACATGTGATATTATGTAATGCATATCACATAGTGCATTTAAATTGTAATATGATGATAGACATACACACATTGTGAAGCATATTACATAATGACAATGCACATTGCAATGCCACATGTATGATGTCACATGTGACATGTGCAATGTGCATAATACATATTAGTATATTACACAATGCATTGAAATATGTGGCATATGCATAATGCCATAATGCATTAAAATTTAACATTTATGGAATTTTATATAATGCATTGTGCAATGTGCATAATGCATTTAAATATATGGACATCGGATGCACATTGCAATATGGAATGAGAAATGAAATAATGAATTTTCAATCAATGATGAATTGAAATTTGAGAAATTAGAATAAACTATAGAATGTAAACTCACTTGTGACTCTAGTACTAGCAAGTGATGCATCTATTGCTCGAAGGAACATCCTTCCTTTGCAACAATGCACCAGAATATTGTACACATTCCTCTTTCTTGTATCCGTCCATCCATCACACATGATTGTGCATCCATACTTTGCCCATGTCTCCTTCATGGGTTCAAGCTCTCTCTCTAATGCTTCCTTTGTTCTTTTGAGCTCCGTTGTCCTCAATTCTTTATACATAGGCCCTTGCCACCGATACCTTAACATAGATACTTTCTCGATGGCATTTCTCCATGTTAGTCTCCGTGCAACATTGAAAGACAACTCACATTGCATAAAAGCCTTCATGATGTTTTGTGTGGCTTCTTGTTTACGTTGTTTTTGCAAACTAGCGCGTGTGGAGGCGGATCCTAGAGAGCCATGTGGATGCTCTTGATAATCATGCTTTACTCTTTCACCATTTCTTGGTGGATCATGCTCTATGCCAATGTCTATGGGCTCATAATGCTTGAGTATGGGGATCACATGAGCCATGTGGACTCATTGGATGTGATCCAGCTTGAGATTTTGAAGGCAGTAGAACTTGCCTTGATGTTGGAGGATGGGCGACTCTCTCGATTGCAACCTTCATGACAAAAAAATACTTGGACAAGATTTAGGAAGCCCATAGCTTCAGTTCGAGCACCTAATAGATATATGAATGTCATTAAGACTTCGACCCGTGGGAAGAGAAAAGTAAATGCTTCCATGGTGGATAGAGCTTTCCAACGATCCATTCTGATACAACAACAAAAAGAAAAGGCTCGCCGTGAGGGCCTCTGTTATGAATGCCTAGGTCGGTATGCTTATATGATGTGTCCTAAGAAGAAGAAAAATATATCTGCAACGATGGTGGTGGAGAGGGAGGAGTCCTCATCCACTCCATTAGTCCTCACCGTCCATTCCATCATCTCCTTTAGATTTTGACCTTTTAGCCACAGACAGTGAGATGGTCCCTTCATCTAGAGACAAACGACTCATCTTAAACACAACAGTCACCCAGAAGGTGAAAAATGTACCAAATATGGTGTTATCTCCAATTGCTCAGAAAGGGTATCAGTTTTCGGACACCGAGCTGATTGTCATGGGTGGGAAAGTTAATGATCATCTTGTTAAAGTTTTATTTGACACAGGATCGACGCATAATGTTATTAACTCTTCTCTAGTGAAGAAACTAAAGCTGAGACCAGTCCATCTGAATATACCTACAGAGTAGAGTTGGAAGATGGGAAGAGATCTGAGACGCAAGTTGTCGGATTACAAGTCCAGATTCAGACTTATAAAAATGAGCTAAATTTCGAGATTGCCAAGTTGGCTAGATTTGATCTCGTTCTCAGCAAAGAGTCGTTCTGAGCAAACAGTGGCATGCAAGCAAGAAATCGATTATTGATTTTTGGACTCATATATATCAATTTAATCATAATACCGCATCATCATCCATGGAGAGCCTGATGTTCACTAGTACAGACGAGCGTCTACCTTTGCGATGGTAATAGCAGAGTGTAAGTATCTTTATTTCTTATATTTTGAGCATAAAAAGTTGTTAAGTTTACAAATTCAAACTAGTTTGGAAGCTCGGCTAACTTCTAGAATGAAAACTGAATTTCAACACTTGTTTCTTTTCAGAATTGCCCTCGGGTCTTCCGCCTCGCAGAAAAGTGGAGCATAGGATTGAGCTAGTATGAAGAGCTCATCCACCGGCAAGACAACCGTATCAAATGAGTCTGCAAGAAGAGAAAAAAATATGTCGTACAATCAAGAAGTATCTCGACAAAGGACTCGTCAGATCGAGTTATTCACTTTTTGCGGCCCCAATGCTTTTGGTTCGCAAAAACGATCGATCCTTAAGGATGTGTATAGACTATAGAGCATTAACTAAAATAACAATAAAGAAGAGATATCCGATGCCTAGCATCGACGATATTCTTGATGCTTTAGGAGGTGCTATTGTATATAGTAAAATAGACTTATAAAGTGGTTATCATCAAATAAGAGTTAAGGGTGATGATGTACATAAAACAACTTTTTCTACTAAATTTGGTCATTATGAGTATCTTGTAATACCTTTCGGTTTAACTAATGCTCCATCTACTTTTATGATGCTAATGAATGATATTTTTTGTCCTTTTATTGGTGAGTGTGTAGTCGATTTTGTAGATGATATGTTGGTTTATATTTAGAGTTTGAAAGAACATGAATGTCACTTGTGTACAGTTTTTCAAATGTTAGATGAGAATACTTTGTATGTCAATCCAAAGAAGACACAACTATGTTTATATGAGGTTGAGTACTTAGGACATGTAATTTCAACAGATGGAATTAGAATGATCCATGGAAAGTTTCTGTGATCCTCAATTGGAAGATTCCTCAGAATGCGCGCCAATTGCAGTCGTTCTTAGGATTATCGGACGTCTACAGGAAATTCATTGTGAGCTATTCACACATAGTTGCGCCATTGACGGATTTATTGCAAAATAATCAAAATTTGTGTGGACTAGTGCACAAGAGCAATATTTTGACAAATTGAAACAAGCAGTTTCAAGTGCCCCAATTTTATTAGTGATAGATCCCCAAAAACCTTTTGAAATAGAAACCGATGCTAGTGGCATCGCAGAGGGTGCATTCATAATTCAAGATGGCATACCATTAGCTTTTGAAAGTAAGAAACTTTCTCCTGCTCAGAGAAACTGGCGTGTCCATGATGCTTTGAAGATTTGGAGGCACTATTTGTATGGTGCAAGTTTTAAAGTGTACATAGATCATCACATATTGAACACACATTGAATTATTTATGTTCCAAGCCTGATCTTCGGGGAAGATAGGTTAGATGGGCTGAGTTGATGCAAGAATTTCACATGGAAATTCTATATAGAAAAGAAAAAATGAATACAGTTGTAGATGCATTATCTCGTATTTTGCAACAGATTAGCTTCAGAGTTCTTGAGAGTGAATTAATCGAGGAGATTAAAGATTCACAGATCGAAAACGATTACTGCCGGTCTATAATTAACAAGTTGTCAGAAAATAATGAGGACAAAGCATTTTCTAATTTTCAAGTGGAGCAAGGTTTGGTCAAAAGAAAAGGAAAGACTTGTGTGCCTAATTCCGAA
>CM035420.1:135873971-135875781 GCA_020310875.1 Ceratopteris richardii
CTTCCCCCCCTTCCCTTCTGCAACATATCTGTATATTATTAGGTTGATAGTCCTGTTTGTTTCTGGCCATATGAATGTGTAGTACATTATACACATGTCATGATTGCTCTTGATATGATAGAAATAAGCACTGCTCCATTAACTTCAGGTACTTGTATAAAAGATTTGCTGCATTTGTGTGGAACATTACAATTAAGGGCTATCATAGAGCACTGATTTCGTTTTAATACTGCTTCAACGTAGCTTGTTGAGAGAGAGCTTTGCTGAACAGGACATGGGATGCAGTAATTGTGGGAGGTGGACACAACGGTTTGACTTGTGCTGCTTATCTTGCAAGGGCTGGTCTTCAAGTAGTAGTTCTTGAACGGCGATCTGTGCTTGGTGGTGCTGCTGTGACAGAGGAGGTTTTTCCAGGGTTCAAGTTTTCTAGGGCCAGCTATTTGCAATCACTGCTTCGTCCTAGCATCATAAGGTAACTGATGAACAGTTGATTCCCTCTTGATTTTGGGCAGCTTGTTAGATTTTGCAATTGATAGTTACAAAATTAATTCTTAGTCCATAATAGTCAAAGTTTTCTGCATTGAACAATCACAAGGTTGAAGTCCTCATGTATTTAGATCAGTTTGTCTAGCCTACCATTCTTTGTACAATTTGTCCTCATCAAAGTTGTAAAGCTTCAAAGAGTGGTAACACAGTAAATTTGCACAGCCACAGATTTAATCGAACCAATTTGTTCCATTTAATTGCTGCACTAAACTAAACCCACCCAGTGTTAGTTTACCTATTTGCAGGCAAACCTGACTTACCAACGAGGGACTCTCCCAGCAACGTCTTCTTCTTTTGCTACAGTCAATAAAAATCATCCACACTTTTTAGTCCATTCGATTTTCAATATTAGGCATGATAGGAGTTGTGCACAACTTGCTTGAGATGAGGTTCATATGATTCTATATGAAAAGGAATTAATTTTGCACGAAATCCAAGTTCTAGAAATTGAATTTAGTTCAAAACAAAAAACCGGAGGCTTAAACTTGAGTATGAGGCTGTAAGGGATTTTCAGCATCTGGAAAAAAGGTAATGACCAATTTTATTTTGGATCTACAGTGAGGGGGTTTGAACATAAGCTTGAATTGACTTGCACTCTACATGGGATATGGAAGATTTTTCTTAAGAAATTTGTGTTGGAATACAATGTCACATTGAGGGGTCCAAACCCTGATTTCAAGCAAACCCTAATTTTCAGAAATGGTCCAAATGGTTAACATGCTCAAAACATTTTTACATAGGCTTATAGATCACATCAAGAGCTATCTAGTGATATATAGCACCTGATCATCATATATATTTTAGGGCATCAAAACCTTAGCTCTAATTCTGAGTTTAGTCCTTTTCAAAAAATGATATACTGTTTTGAAAATCTTCTCACCCCTCTGCAAGGAAAGCACCATATTTTAGGTGTACCATATCATTTTCTAAGAGATTCTTAATAAATCATTTTTCATACGTGTTTTTTTAATCAATTTCATACAAAAATCCCCAAAGTAGATACGTGGGTCCTTAAAGCTGCTTTTAGTAAAGACATTTGTGAAGGGCTTCAAATCCTATATAAAGACCCTCTTTGGTCACTTATAGTACACTCAAGACTCACACTTGAGCATCCTCAAGTGTGATCTAAGTCTTGATATATATATATATCTATATCTATACATATATATATATATATATATATATATATATATATGTGTATATATATATATATGTATATACATATACACAAATATACATATATATATGTATATATATATTATAT
>CM035420.1:135885781-135918281 GCA_020310875.1 Ceratopteris richardii
CCAAGGTTCACTGTGAGTCCCTCTCTCCATGCAAAAGGTATCGAGCGCCTGTAAATGTGACTGCAACCCCTCCTGTGACTCTGAAAGCAAGACAATGTCATCAGCATATAATAGGATGTGTACTAGCGTACCTTCGAGGTCTCCTCCTCGCCCTCCTGCTCGCTGTATGTACTCCGTGATCTCGTCGATGTAGAGACCGAAGAGAGTGTGTGAGAGAGGGAAACCTTGTTTCACACCAATGGTGCTAACAAGGCTATCTGATAGGCCGCCGGGGCAGTGTACCCTGCCTGTGACTCGTGCATACAAAGCATGGATGGCCCATAGCATGTCTGATGGTAGCTGTAACTCCTGGAGCCTCCATAGTAGAGCCTCTCTCGGGACCATGTCGAAGGCTTTGCGGAAATCCACAAAGCAACAGTATAGTCTCTGCTTTTTGGCCTTCGCGCTCTCAATCAAGCAACGAAGCACGAAGATGTGGTCGATAGTGGAGAAAGTGCGGCGGAAGCCTTCCTAGCCGGGTGCTCTGATCCGAGCTGCTTTAGCGTGTGTACTGAGCTCTGTCTCTAGTACTGCCCCATAGATCTTGGCCAGGATATGGCCTATCATAATAGTCCTGTAGTTCACTGGGTCCATCATATCGCCGGACTTATGGATAGGCGTAATGGTATGCATAGTCCATGAGTCGGGTAATCCCTCAACCAAAGCACGGTTGAAGAGATGGGCGATCAAGTGGGAAACTACATCTGCTGCGTATATAAAGTGCTCTCACTGTAGCCCGGTGTGGTCTGCTGAACGGCCACGCTGTAGCCTATGGATAGCCTGTCGTAGCATGCCTGCCGTGAAGAGGGTGGATATCACAGGACTCGGTGTGGGAGGGATCGGCAATGGTGGCTGTCCTGGGACGTCATATAACCTCTGGGCGTAGGTGTCCCAAGTCTGAGGATCTTCTATGGGTGTAGGTGGGCGTGGCTCACGTAGTGCCCTTGACGCGGTGGCACAATCCCTACTCATGAGAAGGTTGATCTACTCTGCCTCCTGTCTCTCCTCGAAAGCTCGCCGCTTCCGGCGTGTGAGGGCTCGCATCTGTCGTCGTGCCTCCCTCTCTGTGATGGATCCTAAGATACTCTGTGCTCTGAGATGTTGGTATAGTCGCGTAGACTCCTCATCGTAGCATCTATTCTGGGGTGTATGCCCCAGCCGTGTCGAATTTGCGATGCTGTGAGTGGTGTATGGGAAGCTGAGAGTAGCATATGTATGGAGGATCGAGGAGAAGTGGGAGGTGAGGGTGTCCAAGGAGGCAGAGGGATCAAGGGAGTAGATGCGCTCTCGAACATGGGAGCTATAGATATGTGCTAGCTCATGTCTAAAGTGAATGGTGGTATAGGCTCGTGGCTCTATGGTGACGGGATGGGATATGCATGGTGAGCCGCGAATGGATAGGGCAAGATATGCGTGATGAGCTGCAATCGGTAAGGGTGGGATAGTGAATGAGGTGATGAGATGTGTTGCCTCCGGGGGTCTGATAACATAATCTACCACACTCCCTACCTGTGGTGTCGTGGGTGGAATGTAGGTGAGACCACTCGAGGTGGGCCATGTCCCATCCCATTATATATAACGAGACGGTGTGCTGCTCCCATTTGGAGTAGGTGTCAGCCGTATGAGGTGGGTGTGGTGGTGTCGGCTGAGGCTCTGAGTGTAGGCATGTCCTCTATGGTACGAAGCATCTCAGGGTCCTCAAAGTCGTAGATATTGCAATATAGCATACCGTGAAATATGCTGCTCTCTCCTTTGATAGCTGGAGGCGTGTACACATGAAACGTGCCTCTGGGTCTCTGGCTACCACCTGTACCCTGTGGTGTAGCGACTGTCTGTAGAGCACGGCTACTCTGCCTCATCCTCGTGTGGTGTGCTGTAGATAGATAGATAGATAGATAGATAGATAGATAGATAGATAGATAGATAGATAGATAGATAGATAGACAGACAGACAGACAGACAGACAGACAGAGAGAGAGACAGAGAGAGAGAGAGAGAAAGAAAGAAAGAAAGAAAGAAAGAAATTCATATTAACGTCTTCTGGAGGCCAAACTTGGCCTATGAGACAAAAACCATGTACAAGTGTAGTAACCCTGTGTGGAGGATGAAATGAAATAAAAAGTATATCGCGAGACAATAAGGCTGGAAAAGGCTGGGGAACCTGGCTCTGACTCTACAGAGAGTGGCCACCTAATACATGGGGGACATGTGAGTAAAAGTGTGAGTAAAACACCCTAGCTACTGGCGAATGGGTGGAGGTGGGTGTAGTATGTGGTACATCGGGGGTGGTTTGAGTGCCTCCTCAAGGAAGACAACCCATGGGGTGGTGGTGCACCGATGCTCCATCATGTGGTCGTAGGCTGTCCTGATGCGTGAGATATCCTCATGATATAGTCGTGGTCGATGATATCCGCCCATGCGTGGTCGGCGCCGTGCTCTCTGTGCTGCTGCCTGGTAGAGAGTGAGCCCTATAGATTGACCTCTCTGATGTGGCTCAGCCCGCTGAAAAACTGGGTAATAGTCTGCTGCGTACTCACCTGTGGCTGATGTGTAGGCTTGAGTGACCGATCTCGCCTCTCGTATGCTGATGTGTAGGCTTGAGTGACCGATCTCGCCTCTCGTATGCTTCTGCAAGCAAGCATCCCAAGCGTCGCTGGTCTCCCTTAGTCATGCATAACGGGAGTGACTCCTCTATCTGGAACTGTGCTCGTAGGTCTAAGTATGCCGGGCATCTGATAACAAAATGCTCCTCACTCTCTACCTCTGTCTTGCATATTGGGCACCACCTCTCCTCACGGGGGACTTCCCTGGACAGACCCCTCTCAATCTCCAGCTTATGTGATGAAACCCGGAGCTGCCCGATGATTACTCGAAGGTGGTGGGGTAGATATGTCTGCATGTATCTCGGAATCTCGATGAAGCCCTCGTCCGATATATGTAGAAAATGCTCACGATAATAGAGCCTTTTCGGTGGCAATGTATCCCTAGGGCTCACCCATGTCCTCTGTATGTATGTATGCCATATCTCCTGACGAATGACCCTATTCCTCTCCTGATGAGAGAGCGAGTAGGTGGGTGCATGTGCGTCGTACTGTAGTGGTGCTAGCCTGTCTATGTCAAAGCCGTGGTGGACCAGCCAATCTCGTGTCTTTGCATACCATGAGGAGGTGTCGCCTGCTAATGCCATGTCCCGTGATGCCTGGAAAGCCGGATAAGCAATGCGCTCTGTATCCATGCTCCGGAGTCTGTGTAATAGACATACTGTCTGGAATAGTGCCTTAACTAGCATCGGAGGTGCAACGAGCTCTGCTCTAATGATATCATGTGGTACTGAAGGCTTGCTGCGGATAAGTCTGGAAATCATGAGGATCTGTGGCCTCTCTAATGCTGTCCATACTGATGTGGCTAATCCTGGTCCCCATATGGCTGCCCCATACATGAGGGCTGGTGTAACCAAAGTGTCGAAGAGCCACCCCTTTGTGCGGGGCTCCTGAAAATATGCCTGGTGACACTGTCTCTCCATCAAGGCAAGTGCTGCATACCCACGTGTTATGCGGTCACGTGCTGCCTGAGACATAGAGAAGACCCCTGATGCTCCCAAGTAAATATATGATCCGACCACCTCAATCGGTCCACCTGCTGCTGTGAACAAACTATGTCTGGGTACCTGTGCTGATGTATGAAAGATCATGACCTTGGTTTTACCAAGGTTCACAGATAACCCTCTGTGTGTGCAAAAGTCATCTAGGCCCTCTAGATGCTGCTGTAGACCTTCTGTAGACTCTGAAACCAGTACAATGTCATCAGCGTATAGAAGAATATGGACAGTGGACCCATGTACCTCAATGCCATCACCCCCCTGCTGCTGTATGTAGTCCACTATCTCATCAATGTAGAGACCAAAGAGGGTGGGTGAAAGAGGGTATCCTTGCTTCACCCCGATAGTGCTAGCAAGTGGATGAGATTAGCCCCCCGGACATCTGACTCTGCCAGATACTCTCTCGTATAAGGCGTAGATCCCCCATATCATCTCCTCTGGAGCTCCGATATCAAGTAGTCGTATGAAGAGTCGTCCCCTCGGAACAGTGTCTATTAGAGGCCAAAATCGGCCTATGAGACAAAACATATACATCAGAAGATCCAATCCACTGTGATCCCAAAAGGAAAATAAAATGCGAGTACAAAAACAAACTATAAAAAGGAGTGGATAATAGCTGGCGTCGAGGGTGTGGGGTGCTATGGGTATGCACTCTATGTGCTGAGCAGGTGAGATACAAATATGAAATGCATAGGGAGGGGAGGGTGGGCGGTGTCATAGCCCTCTAGATGCCTGGAGTGTGGGTAGGATATAATGCATCGGTGGGTAAGGCATCGTGGAGAGCCTCAGAATGCTCTGCACATCCAGATCGACAAGGGTGCGCTGCTTACGTCTTCGTATCTCCATATCATGGAGTGCATGAATCGTGTGAATCTCTCTCCGGTGTGAGGATAGATAGTTTTTTGCCCCTTGTAATGAATCCTGAGCAATGTTTCTAGAGATTCTGGGAAGCTCGTTATTTGAGTCGTAACTTAGTTTAAGTATTATCTATGGATAAGTTTTTCTAATACGATCGTAGAAGTATCTCCACCAGGTGGGGGTTAAAGACAGAGGTATATTACCTTTGAACAGGCTCCATTTTTAATCCATATTGTCTTTCATAAAGATCCAAGATATTTTATATCCGTCCAGCTCCATTGATAATTCATTCAAAGTGGTAAATTGGTAAGCATATATATATATATATGTGTGTGTGTGTCTGTATGCACTATTTATATATATACCCGAATGAATACAGGTGAACCCCAAACTCACCCTCAAATGAAAGTGCAACTATAAGCTCATGGTAGTCAACCACAAGGCTATATAGCATATCAGCTCCATTATGCATTTGATAAATATGCGTACTTTCTACAAAGTATGAACTGTTTTCTTATTCTCACAAATGCTGTTTTGATGCTTGTTCTTATGAAAGAAGAATCTCCAGTATATTTTCCTTACATGAACTTCGTAGCCATATATGTAAATGCATGGGAATATTACAAGAGTTTACTCTTTTGCTCCTTATATATCATTAAATGCTCATTAGATGGTGTTTCCAACCTCAGGCCACTTTTAAAGCTCTGAATTTGTGCATAATGCTGCAATGGTTTTCGAGTAAGAAGTGTGGTACGCTGGAGATTTATTTCCTGGAGTCCTTAGCCAGCTGGAACAGGTCACCTTGAGGAGCTTGAAATGAGAGTGGTTAAAAAATGAGCATGGTCAAGATACAAAGGTGCCTGTGAAGCAGACATCACACAACATTTGAACTAATTTAAAAGTGACATTTGTGGTTGAGTTAGATGCTTTGAATTCGCACCATAAATATATGGGAAATTATAAACTAGGAGTATTTTTGACTTAAATCGAAACCCCCAGTCTTGGGTGGATCAGAATGCTAATGTGTGCTTAATTAATATTTCTTGTGCATTGATTTTTTGTAAGAGATTATAGGCACTCCCTTTCTTTGTGGTATATTGTTCTGGCATCTTTAGTTGAATCACGTTAGGGATCTTAATTAAGATAATGAGTATTTTGACAGGGATTTGCTCGAATTTCTTGTGGCCCCAGCATCTAGAGTGTTAGACTCTTGGTTTGTGGTGAGCCAATGATATTGAGTGTAAACCTTTTGATTTATAAAAACAAATCAGTCTCCTGAAGTAAAGATTATGAGCAATATTGCAGTCAGATATTTTGAAGGCAACCTTGGCAACAGATGCAGCAATAGGAACTATGGTAAATTCATTCACTCGAGATTGGGGCTCATTTTCTTTGAGACAGCATGGTAGAGCATATTCAGTACAATGAAATTGAGGTTTTACATTTTTTGGGTGTGTAATCACAATATGCAATCTTTTACAGCAGATTCTGATGTTAACATCAGGCTTGTGGATTGTCACAGGAGACTATTCATTCAAGTGGAAGTGGATATGTCCTTTTACATCATGTGATGGGTGAAACAAATGGTGCAAGAGGGATATGGTCGTAAGTATATATGAACTTGTTGAAAGTTTCATACTCATAAGAATTACCTATCAACTTTCAAGGTGCTGTTTTCCATACTGTAAAGGTATGTCGAAGGGGGAATGGGATCTATTTCAAAGGCTCTTGGGATATCTGCTATGGAGTTTGGAGCAGTGTTGGTTACTAGTGCAGAGGTAAACTTACTGTGCTGAGTCCAAATGAATTGCCTTTGATGGTTGAAATAATGCTAAAGACAATTGTAGCAAGAGTTCTGCTACAAGCTTTTCCTTTCATTTCTGTCAATCACGTGCTAGAGTATGGTGGTATTTGAACATTTTGCTTAACCTCCTATGCTCAACGTAGCTAAATTCAGGTATCAACCCTAACCATAGTTCTGCGTATGACCTGATAGTCATATCTCCTTCATATCAGTAATATGCCCATCAACTTAGTAATCATTTGAATATGAGACCTCTTTCCACTACTATATCTGCCTCCCTAGACTTCAAAAGTATTGGGTTTTTATCACACCACTATTTATTGGAAAAAAGAAAACTTTTGTCTAGTTTATCCCTAAGTTGCCTTAACTTCATCAACTTAAGTTCTTAGGTCTTTTAGATTATTACTGCTATCATTATAAACATAATATCAGAATTTCTCTTATATATTCTTCTTCTCTTTACTTCGACATGGTTGGCCTCTTGTTGAGTTGTGCTACTACTTGAGACTTCAGCTATCACATCCTCAAAAAACTGTGTAGAGATGGCCATCTTATCTAGTGTTTTTCCCTTCAAATGACACTAATGACTTGTAATGCCTGATCTTCCATTGAGTATCAATGTTATCTAACTCACATTTTAAAAAGATTCTTCTATGAAAATGAAGTCAATTCATCATGTATAAACCATACCTTGACTCTATGACAAGCTATGAAAACGATTTCAAACCTGAAGGAGCTAGTTTGAGAGCATGAGCATGTTGTGGCTTAAGGTTTTGAGTGTCGTCTAATCTCAGTGGGCTCCAAGTTTGGGGTTTTCTCACCTTCACTAGGTAGGGGAGAACAAAGGTTTACTATGAGAGGAGACTTTTGACGTACATGCTTACAAGCTCTGTTGTCATGACTCACTAGTATTCATGTTCCACTCTACCTATGAGTTGTTGCATAAGATCTATTGCATCTATTCAAGAGAAACCCTTATAGCTTATTGTTATGAATAGGATTATTCATGTTTGAATTTATTACATTTGAACCATACAATCTCAAATAATTTTATGTGGCACACCTTTTGGTCAACCTTATAATAGGTGCATTCGTGAATATATAAGGGGCAGTAGCGACTTTTCTTAAGTAATGTGGTACAATGCAAGTTGCAACATGCGAAAAATCTGTTTTTTTCCTTCGACAGCTTTTGTGCTTCTTGGGAGAGAGAGATAAGGTGTACATTCACATGCAACAGAACAAGATGCTCTAGATTGGGACTCCGTAGATGAAAGAGAGACTCTGGGCTATGTCTTACCTACCCATGAAATTGGACCTAGGCCAAGCAAAAATATATATCTTGAAGTGGAATGGAGAGAGCTCAGATTCCAAATCTACAACCAAATCAGAATCAAAACAGCCTACGAGATCAATGCCCCCTCTGTACCAAAATAAACTATGCTAAGTGAGGGCTAAGCATCACAGTATTCGGGTACCAAAGTAAATAATTTCAAGTGAGGGTTAAGCATCGCAGTATTCTTTGAAAGCTTTCCTCTATGCATGATAAGGCTGATGGTAGAATTCATAGAGAACACTCACTGTGTATGAGATGTCACAGATGATGTTGGCTAAATAAAGAGCCAACAAACTATGTTAGTTATGCACATCAACAAGTGGGGTTGTATTCTCGAGAGTGAGTTCGATGTTGGGTCCAGAAGTGTGGAAAGCGAGAGACATTGGTCCATGTTATGCTTGGAAAGGAGATCTGAATGATACTTCTTTTGAGAAAGAAATATACCTCTGTGTAGCTTTCAAACTCTATGCATAAGAAATAGTGAAGTAGACCAAGATTATTGATGGAATACTCTTGATAAAGCTCATTCATGAGAAGATGTATGCGAACAGAAGCAGCTCTAGTAAAGATAAGAATCAAGATCGTTTTACATATTGGATGATAATGACAAGCAAAGAATCACGCTGATAGATGTACATGTTGGGATTTGTAGAACTCCAATGAAATCTATTTGCTTAAAAGAAGAGTGTATCTTTTCGGATCATGCATGTGGGGCCTTCGTGAGTCCATAGAGTGCTTTCCAAAGTTTATAGGCTTAGTCTTCTTTACCTTTTACTTCAAATCCTTCGGGTTGCTCGATATAGACTTCTTGTAGATCCTCATTGATGAAAGCACTCTTCTAATCCATCTAATATATAGGCCAATGAAAGTAAGCACTTAGAACAAGCATGGTGCGGACAATGGTAAAATGTGTTGTTGGAGCAAAAGGTTTGTCATAGTCCATGCCATTCTGTTACTTGTATCCTTTAGCTACCAATCGAGCTTTGTACTTATCTAAGGAACCATCCAATTTATACTTGACTTCATAGATCCACATAACTCACTAATGTGGTGGTTAGTTTGCCTAGATGCCAAATCAAAGTGTTGTTGTTGTTAAAAGCTTGGATCTTTAAGCCCATTGCTTCTTCCCATTTGGTGTGCTCATGAGCGTCTTGTAAGTGAAGGTTCAGGTATCTCGTGAATGTGGTGCATAAGAGCAAAGTTCACTAAGTGTGAATGCTCTCGGTCATACTTTCTTGCAGCGATTCTGATCTCCTTGAGTGCATTGAAGTTGTAACTTTTGATTCTTGTGGTTGACTACCATGAGCTTATAGTTGCATTTTCATTTGAGGATGAATTTGGGGTTTGCCTCAATTCATTCTTGTGTATATGATTGCCATATTAGTGGACATGCATTTTTCACTTATGGATTCGTTTTAGTTGTGACCAGTTCATAGGTGTGTATACCTGTAGCGGGCTACTTTGATACACCCTTAAAATAATGTATTTTTTTTGTTTTTCTTTTCAAGATGCAGAAGCCAAGCTAAAGGCAAGTTACCTCGATTTCGAACAAAAGGAGAAGGAGAAGAAGCGAAGAGCAAGAAAATGGTGGAAGGGGGATCCAACTCATGAAGAAGGCCAAATTTCCCATTTCACCTATTTTCCCAAGTTCCCTAATTCCCATTTCACCTCTTTTCCCAAGTTGCCTATTTTCCCATTTCACCTCTTTTCCCAAGTTGCCTAATTCCCATTTCACCTCTTTTCCTAAGTTGCCTATTTTCCCATTTCACCTATTTTCCCAAGTTGTCTAATTCCCATTTCACCTCTTTTCCCAAGTTGCCTATTTTCCCATTCCACCTCGTTTCCCAAGTTGTCTAAATTCCCATTTCACCTATTTTCCTAAGTTGTCTAAATTCCCATTTCACCTATTTTCCCAAGTTGCCTAATTCCCCATTTCACCTATTTTCCTAAGTCGTCTAATTCTCCCAGTTCACCAAATCTCTAAGTTGTCTAATTTTCCTAAGTTGACCAAATAGTCGATGTTTTTAGTCAAATCTTTAAGTTGTCTAATTTTCCTAAGTTGACCAAATAGTGGATTTTTTCAGTCAAATTTTTCAAGTTAGTCGACTTACTCAAAAGTTCACCATTTTTTATGAAGTTAGTCTACTTACTTCAAAAGTAGTCTATTTTTTAAGAAAAGGGTGTACTTTTGATTTAGTCTACTTTTTCACTTGAAAAAAGCGACTGAATTTTCCAGATCTCCATATAGTCTAAATTTTCAGCCACTTGCACGCGGAGAACTCATGGACGGTGGAGGGCGCCGAATACAAAAATTTGGAAGATAGTGACGGTGCAGGAAAAGTGGACCAAGAAGGAAGCTTCCAGAGTACCAAAATTGTCAAAAGTGTCAGATGCTCTGCCAAAGAAGAAACTAATTTTGTCCCCTTTTGCTATCCTTCACTTTCAGAAAAACTATATAAGTAGACCTCTTCATCAACAAATGGGGGGGAGACAAGCTCAGGGAGAGACTTGATGAAGGAATGCATAGCTGAAGCTTTGCCTTCTTTTGTGTGTGTAGAGCTCTTAGCTTACCTCTAGTGCTCCACTTGGTAGAATTGGAGCCAGCTAGCTTGGCACTTTGAGTGAGTAGTGGGCAAGCAGTGATTGGTCAATCTTCTTGTGAGCAAGTAGTTGGAAGACTAGAGTCTTGAGCATGTATGTTTAGAGAATCGAAGTGAAGCACTTAGAATGAAGGTGTATGCTTATATCTCCTACCGATTTCCCAGAGTTTGTATAAACCTCTTTTGAGCTGTTTGTACTCATAATTTCAGCTTTTTTCTCTTATTTCACTGTGTCCCTGTATATGCTATTTTCCTTCCCCATTGAGTCTTCAAATTGCAACCCACAGTGCATATTGCACTTAAGAGGACACACCACATCAAGCATATAGATCAAGAAATTGATCTACAATACCCTATCAACTATGCATTTTGTATAAATTTTTCTATCTTTTGTTTGCATTTTATGCTAGGCTTCATTATGATTGAGTTTGCGCATTACTTCTAGAAGTGATAGAAACTAAGTTTGTGGAGCTTCTTTCGAGTTTGTGCTCATGGTGTGTTTGCATTGTGGGGTGCATGTATGAGCATTGTGGGGTGCATGTGTGAGCACGTATCCATTCTTAGTTTCATACCCCATTATTGGGCACTGATTACGTTAGTGGGGATGTCATAGTATTTAGTTGATACTATGCATAATGCACCTAATGTGCTAATATAGTCGTGGTTGACTACAATGAGTTTATAGTTGCATTTTCATTTTAGGGTGAATTTTGTTCACTTTTAGGCCTATAATTAATATAGAGACAAAGAGAAAATAGAGACAAAACGGAGAATAGGCAAAACATGAGAGAGAAAAAAGGAACCACACTTCATGTATTATCATTACATTTCATGTTGAAGTACATGAAGTTACAAGATAACATAGAAGATATGCAAGGGATACAAGTTGTCTTTAACTCCACAATCTCCAAAGCTGAGGATCACCTTCTTCAACACAAGCTCAAGAAGAGAGCTCCATGAAATGATAAGAAGTGATACTAACTTGGTGTCTATGTATATTCCACTAGATAAAGCAAAAGCTCCCCGATAAAATTCCAAAAGCAAGTTCATAAAAGCTATCATCAAAACCTTAATTAGGGTTTTTGCATTTTTTGGGAACCCTAAAATAGGGGTTTACATGTGTTTTTTTAATGCCATTTGGCACTAATACAAGTGTCGGATTTATTCATCAAAATTATATAGGATGTTGACAAGCATGACTCTTTCTTTTTAGTTTAATCTGCTTTCCACATAAAGTCTAGAAATTAGGGTTTGAGATTTGATCTGGCTACTCATGTCAATACTAAAGCATTATATATATATCAATAGATAAAGCTTATTGAGTACTATCACAATATGTAATAAAAAATTTACTCAAATTTTGACCATTTTGACGAGTTTGACCAACCTTTTGACCAAGCTTTGACCATCAAATTTAAGGTGCAGGTGGGGTCCCTAGTGAAGGTGCCCCTTCTAGATATATTCCCTAACAATCCTCTTTGAGCATGACACTAGGGGAACATGACAAGTACTTATATTTGTTATTTATAGTTATTAAGTTTAGGTTCCCTTAATTTTTCACATATCATGCAAAGTATCCTACAAGCACACAGAAGGACCTTTTTCATCAAGAGTACTCTCATAACACACATCACAAGGAGAACTCACGGATCTCTTACTCTTCTCGACCAAGTACTACTTGGAAGGGTAGAGACAACCAGAAGATGCAATGTTGATATAGGATGTAGAGTCGTAGACTCAAAGATGCTCCCAACTTCCAAGATTATCATCTCCACCTATTGTATACACATAGACACACATAGACACACACACGCACACACACACAAACACACACACACACACACATACAAGGGTATATAAGCCTACCATAAGGTTTCAAATGTAGAAATAAAACCCCTCCTTGCCCACATAAGTTTTCCTCCATGATTTTCAAGATGTTTTGCCAACTCCCAAATATGGTTGAGTGACAACTCCAAGGAGCACAATAAATAGTTTGAACGTCACTTCACATGTACATGAGGAAGCAATGCTCTCCAATTTGCAAATCCAGAAAATATTCCAACAAATATGACTGTATGTCGCTGCTATAATGGTTGCAATCTTCCAATTTATGATGTCATCCATATAGCTCTTCAACAGAACATCTTTATAAAGACTCAGCATCTGCATCTCAAAGTTGAATATAAGGCTGATCTTGGTCTGCATTTGCGATGAAGATTTGACTCTTACATGTAGTCAAATTCTCTATGTACTCTAGATTCACTTGCTCTTATACTAATTGTTGGTTTTAAGGCCCAAAGAGAAAATAAAGACAAGATGGAGCATAGACAAAACATGAGAGAGAAGAAAGGAGCCATGATTCAGATATTATACATTCCATATTGAAGTACACGAAAGTTGTGAAATGCATGATGATCCTTGCACATGTGTGAGGTCACACCACTATCAAAAATCCACTCTATTCGTGATGCAACAAGTGCATTGGATTCACAAGTAACAAAGAGTTCTTCACTCGAACAATGTGTTTCATGTGAAGAAGGCTTAGGCTTGGAAGACTCAGGGGTTCTCCGCCACCCCTTGTAACAAAATTTCTCAAGGTGTGCGGATTTGGCATAAGAATTGTAAGTTGAATGTTTTTGGAATGATGGTAAAACTCTAGATTATTCTTTTTGCAGTGAAGGTTGGAGTACTCATTTGAGCCTCTGTTTTAAAACATTCCAGCAATGTCTTATTTTCTTACAATTCTAGAAAATATGATGGGGGTTTTCTATGGACTCTCCATACCAAGGACAAGGGAAGGAAACTTTGGAATGTCTTGCCATAAATTCATGAGTTCCGATCCAACCCACCACAATTCTCCAGAGGAAGATGTTGTGTTCCTTCCTGAAGGCACCCATGACGAATTTGCTTTCGCATATACTTGAGCTCTAGGCTCTGTTTGTGGCTTGGAAAGGCTTACACAAAGACAGAAGCGACGATTTTCGAAGCCTTCTGTTTTTGCCATAGCCAAGAACTCACATGTTAAGTTAATTTGCATTACACAGCTTCACCTATTTGGCCATAACTTGGTTATCCAACCTCCAAATTTAGAGATATTTCTTGCTGCAGATTGCTCTCTGAGACCTCTTTCTAGGGAGTGGTCGGAAGCGATCTTTTGGCTTCAGTCCTAGTCATCTTTAGAACTTCAAGTTTGACCGTTCATCGTCATCGACCGTCGTTCGAGCATCTTTTCAAGGCACCAACTATGGGGAGAGTCTTGGAAAGCTAAACGGAAGGAGTGTGGACCATCTCTAGCACCTGCACACACCTGCATATTATCTCGTGGGCCTTCAAATAAGTTTCTTTGTTAATTAATATGCATTACTTCTTTCTTTTTGCTTTATACTGCATATAGAAATTGCAAATGTGCATAGTGTCTATAGTATACGTATAGTTTAGGACGTCTACTATTGTCGGTGCATGAATTCTTGTTTACAGGGACATGTAAGTATTTTTTTGCAAGTTCAGCGAGAAAAGAAAAAGAAATTTGTCACGGTGTGTAATCCCCTTCGGTTTATTTGTAGTTAGATTGTGCCTGTCGACATCGTTATCATGGAAATTGCATGTGGAGTACTTAGTATAATTTTTCCGTTTTTCAAATTTACGTCGTTATGCTACATAAATTTTTAGAATTTAGTATGCATAGCATATCCATTAAATATTAACAATCATACTAAAAGTTTCTTGTTTTTCTTCAAGCAAAGGCTTGTGACTTGTTTGTTTTATGCTGCCACTTATTTACTTTCGATTTAGATAGAGCTTACTATTTGAAAAACACAAAAAAATATAAAAATAGAAAATAGCAAAAACATAAATTGACCATCACCATATCCTACTCTGGACTTAAGACCATCATCACCTTCTAGGAGAGATACACTCATAGAAGAGCACCACGTAGATCCCATTCAGATTATGAGTAATAGGATTACCAATATAGAGAGCACACTTCACGATATCTTGGCACACGTGAGTGGATCCATGAAAGAGGAAGATATGCATGAGCTTGATTTGCTAGGGATGGAGGTAGATGCTCCCGATGACAATCCAACTCGAGAAGTCCTTAGAGATAATATCCTAGTCAGAGAGGCTAAATGGCCTTAAGTCTCCTAGATACCATGGCTCGTCTAGTGCTAGTGCTAGGATTTCTGATGTTGTTGAGCAATGGCTCGACAAGTGGGAGCACTGCTTCCATTTGTGTCATATCATGGACGATAAACACAAAATTCAGCAGGCCACGTATAACCTTATGGACATAGCCCATAGGTGGTGGCGCAAGATAGAACAACATAAGAAAGAGCCAGAGATTTGGGATAAGTTCAAGATCTTGTTCTATAACAATTTCGTACTTCCTCATGAGAGGTCTAGAGCGCTAAACACCTGGTTCTTCATCAGTCAGAAGAATCAGACAGTTCAAGAGTACTCGGATAAGTACAGAGAGGTACTTCTTAAAGTACCTGATACTATCCCTAAGTTTCTCCATGTCCACAAGTTCATCTTGAGACTTATAGAAACTATTAAATCCTTGGTGAGGAAGGAGAGATATCAGTCCTTTGCACAGGCCATGGAGATGGCTTTAGTCTATGAGGATGGCCATAGGGGCATAGGCTCCCTGGGTCAGAGGTCCTCATGGCCTAAGGTAAGTCGATCCTTTCACACACCTACTCCTGGCTCGATCAGTGCACAACGTTCTAGAGAGGCTAAGCAGGTGCATATGATCAAAACAGTTGCAAGAGATGAAAAGAAAGTGTCTGTTTTGGTTGAGAGGGCTTATAATAAGTCTATATTTACCCCTGAGCAGAAAGAGAAGGCAATGAAAGAGGGGTTATGCTATGGGTGTTTAGAGTAGCACTTGTTCAAGGATTGTCCTAAGAAAAAGAAGATAAAAGTCACCATAGTCATCAATCCCACTAAGGCATGGGGTGATGGAGATGAGGACTGAGATTCCCCATCACAAATATCATCTCTCATAGTGGCCATGATGGTCACGAAGAAGTTCTCGACTGTGCCAGATGCTATGCTTTTGCCAATGGTATAGAAAGGATGTCAGTTTCCCGACACAGAACTCATTGTCATGAGGGGAGTCGTGGCAGGACAACATATCAAGGTACTCTTTGACACTGGGTCGACACATAACGTAATTAGTTCCCGAATAGTCAAGAGGTTACATCTAGAGACTGTGGAGTCAGAGTATGCCTACATAGATGGGAAGGGAACATAGACATAAAATCGATGAGTTGTTGATTTACCCATTCAGATCCAGTCCTGTGAGGACAGATTGGATTTCGAGATAGCGAGACTAGCACGTTTCGATGTAGACCATCGTAACAAGTGGCATGCAAGGAAGAGGTTAGTCATTGACTTTGCTTCGCATGTGTATCTGTTTGAGCATGAGGGGAGGCGAGTACTGATCCGTGGAGAGCAAGATCTCCAAGAGACACGCTTGGTAAACGCTACCAAGATGCTTAAGATTGATTGTAAGTATATATATTTTCTTTATTTTATGTATTTGTCGTGTATTATGATGGATTCATGCAGTCATGGAGACCCTAGTTGGAATGCTCCATCACTTTCAGTGAAAGTGATAGCAGAGTTCCAAAAGTTATTCTTGAAAGAATTACCTTTAGGTTTACTTCCTTGCAGGAAGATAGAACATAGAATCGAATTGGTACCAAGAGAGAGTCCGATCGCTTGGCTACCATTTCGAATGAGTTTGTAGGAGGAAATTGAAGTCCGCAAAGTTGTGGACGAGTACCTACAGAAAGGGCTGATTAGACCCTGCTATTCACCTTTGCAGCACCAGTTCTTCTTGTGAAGAAAAAAGATAGATCTTATAGGATGTGTGTCGACTACTGAGCACTCAATAAGATTACTATGAGACAGAGATATCCCATGCCCAAAATTGAAGATCTTGTAGATGCTCTAGGTGGAGCTTTCATATTTAGTAAAATAGATTTAAGAAGTGGCTACCATCATATTAAAGTAACAGATCATGATGTACATAAGACAACTTTCACGACCCGTTTTGGGCATTATGAGTATTTGGTCATGCCATTTTGTTTGACTAATGCACTACTACATTTATCATGTTAATGAATGATATTTTGCGACCATTTTTTGGAACGTGTGTTGTTGATTTTGTTGATGATTTGTTAGTGTATAGTAGGAGTGTGCATGAGCATGAGAATCATCTAAGGTTAGTATTGAACGTGTTAAAAGCGAATCAGTTGTATGTTAATCCGGAAAAGACTCAGCAGCTGTTTCTTCCAAGGATAGAGTATTTAGGGCATGCGGTATCCGCCGATGGGGTTCATATGGATCCCACTTGAAAAGAAGTGAAAATAATCTATTCTAGGCTTTATTTGATTATTTCTACTTTGCATGCATGCATGTTGGCAAGGAATTGAGATTTTTCTTGTATTTTAGATGGATGTATTAAACATTTCTTTTCTGTTTTTACTATGCCCGCAGTTTAGGTGAAAGATAAGTACATTTAGTCATGTGCATAGAAAATGCATCACTAGGAGCTTCTCTATTAATTTATAAACAATCTTCTGGCATTCCGAGTATGGTTTTTTTAACTTGGATAAAATAGAATGATGTCCAAGAATATCATGGACAGTGTTTATAATGGCTAAGCCCATAGTGGATGCCTATGCCATGTGAGATTCAAGAATTGATTTTACATTATGCTTTTCAGGATTGTAAGTGATGGTGCTTGTCAAAGAATGAGGTTCAGCATGAGAATCATCCTTTCCTTTTGCATCATCAGGAGGTTGTGGGCTGCCTAATTTTAGTCAGGAATTTTCATGTGCAGGCAGATGCAGTTGATGGCTATCCTTTTTAGGGGTTATCTTAGTTTTGTACATGATCGCATTCTTTTGAGATGATAACTTCTATCAGAAAAATATTACAACTTGCATAACATGATGAAATAACTGGATATTCTATTATTTAAGAGCTTTGCCACTTGCTTACATTATCTTCGATTACCGTATTTAAAGAACATTGCTCGTTCATTTTTGCTGATGCAGGTGAACCAAATTTCAACTAAGGAGCATTTTTCTGGCCAACTTGCAACCGGTGTAAGATAATGTCGAAGCACAAATGCAGGGTTATTCCTTTCTTTCATGTTTCTACCGTTATTACTGTCTAGAATGATTTTTCACAGGTTGTACTAAGTGATGGAACTGAGGTGAAGGCAAGAGCAGTTTTATCCAATGCTACACCGCATGTCACCTTTCAGGTAAATTAAATATTTTTCCTTTAGTTTTATCATTCAGTAGGTAAAGACACTTTTGAGATTTTTTGTGCACTTACAGAAGTTGATTCCAGAAGGAATCCTTCCAAATACTTTTTTGCAAAAAATCAAAACGATCAATTACAAATCAGTAAGCAGTCTTCTTAACTCGCTTTTTAATATTTTCAAATATATTTGTTTCAAACAGGTCCATAGATGATGTTTTGATGTTGTGAATGCTCCTTGTGCAGTATGCTCTAAACTTCAGCACTCAACCTCACTCATAAGAATTGCATTGACACAACCAATAGAGAGGAAGAAGTGTGCGTGTGTACACACACACACACACACACACACACACACACACACACACACACACACACACACACACACACACACACACACACACACAAGGGGGGGAGGAGGCGGAACTCGACCTATGAGACAGAATCAATGTACATAGGTTATGTCTCCTATCAATTCTACCTCTTAATAGACAAAATTAATGTCTATTAGGAGGCCGAACTCGACCCTATGAGACAGAATCAATGTACATAGGTTATGTCTCCCGTCAATCGGAAAGACAAAGTGTGCTGAAAATAAAAACTGATGCTAATACAAGGAAAATCAAAGTCTCTGTAATGTGCATGTGTGGAGAATCCATGAGAGAGGGGGGATAATTGGAGCACTACCCCTATGGTAGCCTATATGCACGAGGGTAGTACAAATGCGAGAATGCATCTGAGTGACCGACCATCTCTATCCAGTGCTCGGGTGTAGTATGTGGTACAGAGGTGACGGACCATCTCAATCCAGTGCTTATGTGTGGGTGTAGTATGTCGTACATAGGTGGAGGTGGTGTCAAGGCTCCCCGGATGACTGAAGCAGGATCGGCCATCATCTGAGCCCGTCTCTCCTCAGTGGCTTGACGGTAACGAGTCTGGATATCCGCAATCTGGTGTCTATGAAATCTTTGTCTCTGATATCCTATGATGCGGGCTCGTTTCCTAGCACAAGAGGTCTCAGCCTTCTGAAGAGTCACCCCTCTCTATGTGACAGCCAGTAAGGGGGCTGGTGCATGTTGTTGGGTGAAGAAGTCTCTGAGTCGTGTCTATCTCCCTCCAGTAGGAGCTCTTGTGGTGGGCTGGAGGAGGTGGTCTTTGTGGCTGCGTATCTCTAGTAAGAATCTACCTAACTGACATTGATCTCTACAGCCATGATCTCACGAAGGGTAGGCTATCCTGTAAATAGAGCCGCAGATCTTCTTCTGATATCATCATATGCCCCGCATCTATATACAAAATGCTTCTCATCCTCTATTTCTACCCCATATATCCAACAAATCCTCTACTCTTTGGAAGTGTATGCTGCTATGCCAGTTTCAATCTCTAGTCGGTGTGATGAAACCTTGAGCTGGCCAATCGCGACCCTCGAGCTATGAGGAATGTGGGGAGAATTTGGGTCATACTGGAAGGGTGCTAGCCTATCCATATCCATTCCATGGTCATCAAACCATGCCCAACTCGAGAATACCAAGCTCTCTCATGCCTTGACTCAGAGATCTGTATCAAAGCCTCAAATGCCCTGCGTGTGATTCTACAAGCAGGGAGCTTCCTCATCATATAGTCTTGAATAGTGCTTCCCCCACCATGGGAGGAGCAACCATCTCTTCCCTGATGATGTCATGTGGAAGTGATTGTATCCCACCGAATAATCGTGAAATCATGGGCACCTACGGCCTCTCAATGGTACTCCACTGGGTGGCTATGAGACCTGAAGCCCAAACGATCGGTCGCTGCATACATCATAGCTGGTGTGACTAGTGTGTCAAATATCCACCCCTTCGTACGGGGCTCCTCGAAGCGTGCTTGATGACATCTTCACTCCATGAGAATGGGGGTATTTGGAGCGCTATCTCTATGGTAGCCTATGTTCAAGAGGGTAGTACAAATATGAGAACGCATCTGATTGGCTGACTAGCTCCATCCTTTACTTATATGTGGGTCTAGTATGTGATACATAGGTTGAGGTGGAATCCGGGGTTCTCAAATGGTTGCAATGAGATGGGTCATCATGTTAGCTTTTTGAGCGATTGGGAGCTGTTTTTTGGAGTTATTTTGATTGGTTTTTGGTGCCAAGTCTTTCATGGGGCCAGCTCGACATTTCAAATTTTCTTTTGGGCATGGTGAGAATCCAAATCAGAGCCTCGTGACATCAAAGATCGCTTCAACACTGCTTTGGATAGCTTAGATAGCATCGAGGAAGTGCTCTTGTGATATTTCTCTCTCTTTTTTGTCATATAAAGTTTACTTCCATCTTCATTTAGCTCTCTAGTTAATACACTTGGGGGGGATAAATATGGAAACTGAGGATCAAAGGAAAATAGAGCATAATTCCCGACCTAAAGATCGAATTCTAGAGGATATGACCAAAAGATGCGAGGGGCCGAGCAAGAAGAAGAGTATTCTTATACAGAGCTGTATGATGCATTTGTGACTCACAAACAATTCAGTGAACTTAAAGAACAAACCCTTAGGATAGAGACGGTTATTGGTGGCATGAACTCTCTAACTTAGGAATTCAAGGCTCAAATGGTCTCTTTAAAGGCACATGTTACGTCTTTCCTAGCTAGGAGGGAAAGACAAATTCCTACTCTTCATACACATGAGAAGGCTAGGAGGGAGATTCTCCAACCTTACAAACTTAAGCTCTAGTTAATACAATCGGTTAGGGGATAAATTTGCAAAAGTGGAATGGCTTGCATGAATTGAAGGGCATCCCACCTAAGTATTGTGTGCTTGAAGCGAGTCTCTCGCTTGGCTAACGAGCTTATAAGTGATGGATGAGTCTTAAGGAGGGAGAGTCCATCCCTATTGATTCAACTCAATTTGAAACTCTTCTCTTGAAAGAGTCTCTTCCTGAGTATGAGAAAGAGAGGAATTGGGATGTGTGGGATAGAACCACATAGAAGGATAGACCATTATGAGTCTGCATATCCCACTATAGAGAGATCATTTTGAAACTTAAAGCACTAGATGTCTTTCACAAAAATAGGGGGGTTTGTAAGAGGATAAGATAAGTTCATAAAGAGAGAAGTTAGGAATACACCAAAAACTTTTGAGGTGATCAAATATGCATAGATATATGAGGACCAGAATTGTCTTCAATATACTCCTATGGAGACGGATCTATCCCTCAAACCCATTAGTACTACAAAATTCAAGAAAAAGATAGTTATAGAGAAAAATAATTTTTTCTTAAAGAAAAAAGACCACAAGGGCTAAAGTTACCTATTGAACAATATGGAAGAGGCAACAAAGAAAACCTATGCTTGAGGTTCCGGTTTCCTAATCATGCAGAGTGGAACTGTCCACTTCGGAAGGGGGGAAGAGAAGGAGGACAAGGGTGAGTACGAGCCATGGCAAAGGCAAAAAGATGGTCCACCTTGTGCAGAAACTTCCAGTACATGGAAGCTCTAGCTCAAAGGAGGTGGAAGTGATGCATTAGGACATAGAGCATTGATTCAATCATTGTGATCACCCCAATTAGGACTACATGACTTGGTTGAACTTCATGGTGGTGTCTATGGGCCTAGAGTAAGAGTCATGATAGATGACTTTGCCACACATAATTTCATAAACTATGCTTTGGTCAAGAAATTGAAGATTCTCCATAATCCAATGCACATAAATACGTCATATCTATGATGCAGGGTGAGGATAAGAGGATATGGGATACTAAGGTATCCAATTTGAAAGTCAAGATATAGAAATACAGAGAACATATGGACTTCTAAATAATGAATATGGAAAGGCTAGACCTTATCTTAGTGAGAGAGTGGCTTTGGAGGTCGGGAGATACAAAGAAACGTAGCTATCAAAATAACACTTTTGAATTTTTGAAAGATGAAAATAAATTTTGTATTTAGAGAGAGAGATGTACCTAGTGCACCTCTCATCACATCTTTAGAGTTAGATGATTTGTTTCATTCTGAGCATATATAGATACCTGATTTGAGGATATTTCTTTATTGTATAATCATGATTTTCAGCATTGTATAGGCACTCATCTCATGTATATTTTCATGATAGTAATCTAAATAAGGGCAAGACTTTTTATTAATCATTCTTGCAAGAGTGTGTAGTTAAATATTTTAAAGATTTAATACTTGAGTTGAAAGATGTTTTTCCCACTGACTTACCTAGAGGGTTAGTGCGTGAGAGAGGGGACATTGACCATGCCATTGAGGTAGTTACTAACACTAACCCTATTTTTAAGACACCTCATAGGCTTAGTGTATCTTAACATGAGGAGGTAGAGAAGCAACTTTAGGACCATTGAGATAAAGGCCTCATTAGACCTAGTAATTCACCTTCGGCATCGCCAATGCTTCTAGTGAAAAAGAAAGATTGCTTTATGAAACTTTTCATAGATTATAGGGCATTAAATAAGGTGATGATCAAAAAGAGGTTTCCAATGCCTAGGTTGGAAACCTAGTCATTTTTGTGAGGTCTTCATCCATAAATAAGAGAGTTCCTCAGAGGTTTCATAATGTTGACCGCTTTTTGAAGTAAGCAGTTCTCTCCTCTGTTTTGCTATCTTCAGTATGAGAGCTCTAGGGTTTGTGTTGTCTTTGCCAACTCTTCATGCATAGGTAAATGGCATGCCACTATATGACATATCTATGATGCATCTATATGAGCTGAGAATCCTTAAGGTAGACCTATGATCCTCATGTATAGATGACGTAAGTGTCTGAGTATCTCCTCTTCAAGGGTGTCCTATACTCGGATGTATTCATTTCTTATTGCATCTTTTTTGACCTCTTTCTTAACGTTTTTGCTCACTACTTCTATGCAATTATTTTAGGTTGACTTCACCTTTGATGTGATTTGTTCCTGTATATTTGTCTTCCATTCTTTTGTTATTTCTTCCTTGACATCATGTAGGTTTGTGATTTCTCCTTCTTTGGAGATCTTTGAGTGGATAATTTCTTTTTGAAGGCGATGTGTGTCAGCCTTCCATTCATCTCGGTCTTCTTTGATCTCGTTAATTTGACCTTCTAAAGATTCAATCCTTTCTAAGGCTCTTCTCATTTCCTGATTGAGAGCTTTTTTTGCTTCTTTTTTTAGTTCTCTGATAGCTTTACGAATCATCTCTTCCACTTCTTTCTTCAATTCTCTAATAGCTTTACTGATCATCTCTTCCAGTTTTCCCTCCCCCCCTTTTAATCTTGCTATTGTTTGTGTGTGTGTGTGAGAGAGAGAGAGAGAAAAAAAAAAGAAAGAAAGAAAAGTCTTTTTACGTCTATTAGGAGGCCGAACTTGGCCTATGAGACAAATCGATGTACATGGGTGTATCTTCTGTCAATCGCAAAAGATAAAAGTGCTGAAAAAACGGGTAAGGCTGATATAGATCCTCATAGTATGCATGTGGAGATACGTATGAAAGTGGGGAGTGTATGGAGTGCGATATCTATGATATTCTATATGCAAAAGTGTAGTACAACAAGCATGAGAATGCATCTGAAATGACTAACTAGCTCCAGCCTGTCCTACTGGGCGGGTGTAAGATGTGATACATAGGTGGAGGTGGAGTCAGGGCCACCCAAATGGCTGCAGTGGGATCAGCCATCATCTCGGATCGTCTCTCCTCCATGGCGTGATGGTCACGAGCCTGGATCTCCACAATCTGGTGTCGGTGAAGTCTCAGGTTCTGATATCCTATAGCACGGGGTCATCTCCTAGCCCGAGAGTTCTAAGCTTGCGGAAGAGTCACCCCTCTCGGTGTGTGAGCTGAGGGGGGGAGGGCTGCTGCATGTCATGGAATAAAGAAGTTAGTGAGCTGACTTTGTCTCCCTCCTGTATAGGCTGCTACAATAGGGTGGAGTAGGGAATCTCTGTGACTCTGTATCTCTAGTAAGAATCGCCCGAGCTTTCGCTGGTCTCTAGAGTCCATGATCTCTCGAAGGGTGGGCTGCCCTGTAAACAAAGTCTCGTATCTGCCTGTGATGTCATCATATGCGCTACATCCTCACACAAAGTGCTCCTCATCCTCCATCTCTACTCTGCATACCCTGCATATCCGCTGCTCTCTGGGAATGTCTGCGGCTCTACCCGTCTCAATCTCTAGTCGGTGTGATGAGACTCTCAACAGGCCAATCGCTACCCTCGAGCTATGAGGCATGTAAGTATCCATGTAGCGTGGTCGTTGGATGAAACCGTCCGCTAGTATATCTAAGAATCGGTCTCGGTAGTGCCATAGTCTCGATCCCATGTGTGGTGTGTGCCATGTCTGACTAATGTAGAGCTTCCAGAGATCCTGTCTGAGCACAACATTCCTCTCATGAGAGGAGAGGTGGATGTGAGGTGAGTTTGGGTCGTACTAAAAAGGTGGCAATCTGTCCATATAAAGTCCATGACTATCAAACTAGACTCTAACCTGATTGTACCAAGCTCTGTCATATCTTGACTCTGATATCTGTATAGATGCCTGAAAAGCTCTATGTGTGAGTCTGTCTGTAGGGAGCTCCCTCATCCTTTGAATAAAGCAGATCGTCTCGAATAGTGCATCTACTACCATGGGTGGTGCAGCTAGCTCTGCCCTGATGATGTCATGTGGCACTGACTGTATCTCGGGAAATAGTCACGAGATCATACCTACATGTGGCCACTCGATCGCACTCCAATGGGTGACTGTGAGGCCTTGGGCCCAAACTGTCGCAGCATACATCATAGCTGGTCTAACTAGTGTGTCAAATAGCCACCCCTTCGTGTGGGGCTCTTGGAAGTGTGCCTAGTGACATCTCCGCCCTAACATGGCTAAAGCTGCATATCCTTGTGTGAGTCTATCGGTGGCTGCCTGTCTCATGCTGAAGGGGCCAAGCAAGCTCGTGAATGTGACTCCGAGGTAGACATAGGAAGTGACCACCTCAATGGCGACGAGGCAACGAGCTAGCGTTCCGTCAAGGATGCGCAGAGATTCGTGGAGGGGGAGAGAGAGAGAGAGAGAGAGAGAGAGAGAGAGAGAGAGAGAGAGAGAGAGAGAGAGAGAGAGAGAGAGAGAGAGAGAGAGAGAGAGAGAGAGAGAGAGAGAGAGAGAGAGAGAGAGAGAGAGAGAGAGAGAGAGACAGAGAGAGAGAGAGAGAGAGAGAGAGAGAGAGAGAGAGAGAGAGAGAGAGAGAGAGAGAGAGAGAGAGAGAGAGAGAGAGAGAGAGAGAGAGAGAGAGAGAGAGAGAGAGAGAGGGAGGGAGGGAGGGAGCGATGGAGGGGGGGGAGGGAGGGCGAGGGGGAGGGGGAGGGGGAGGGGGAGGGAGAGGGAGAGGGAGAGAGGGAGAGAGAGGGGGGGGGAGAGAGAGAGAGAGAGAGAGAGAGAGAGAGAGAGAGAGAGAGAGAGAGAGAGAGAGAGAGAGAGAGAGAGAGAGAGAGAGAGAGAGAGAGAGAGAGAGAGAGAGAGAGAGAGAGAGAGAGAGAGAGAGAGAGAGAGAGAGAGAGAAAGAAAGACTTTTTAACGTCTATTAGAGGCCAAAATCGGCCTATGAGACAAAACATATACATCAGTATGATCCAATCCACTGTGATCCAAAACGAAAATAAAGTGTGAGTACTGCAAACGGGTATAAAAGGAGGGATAGTAGCTGGCATCAAGGGTGTGGGGTGCTATGGGTATGCACTCTATATGCTCAATGGGTGAGATACAAATATGATATGCATAGGGAGGGGAGGCTCGATGGTATCACAACCCCCTAAATGCCTGGAGTGGGTGTAGGATATAATGCATCGGTGGGTAAGGCATCATGGCGATCCTCAAAATGCTCTGGGCATCCAAATCAATAGGGGTGCGCTGCTGACGTCTCTGTATCTCCATGTCATGTCATGACGTCTCTGAATCTCTCTCTGATGTGGACGAGCTCTCCGGACAAGGGGTCTCGGTCGTCGACGTTGTCGTCTAAGCTCCTCTGCTCTGTGTAATGTGACACCCCGCATCGAGCTGGGCCCACGAGTGTATGTGGGTCTGAAAAAATGTGGGTCATATGGCGATGTGGTGTCTGGTCCCTCCCCTCCTCATAGCTGCTCAGGGGAATGTGTGAAGCGTGAACCAATGGGTGCAATATAGCATACGGAGAAGTACGCTGCTCTCTCCTCTGATAGCTGCAAGCGTATCCACATGAAACGTGCCTCTGGGTCTCTGGCTACCACCTGTACCGTGTGCTGTAACGACTGTCTATAGAGCACAGCTACTCCGCCTGATCCTCGTGTGGTGTGCTGTAGTCAATGGGCCGTCCATCAATGATGATCCGACCGTCTCTGTAGAGGGCACGATGTCCCTCTCGTCTGGCCTGGAGGACACGTGGCATGCATGCCCGTCTGTGCTCTACCTGCATCGGTGTGAGGTCGTCATCCAAATAGATGGGGGTGCCCGGTGTGGTGCGTAGTACCGCCCGTCGTCTGAGAAAGTCTCTCCTCCTGGCCTGATCTGAGAACTAAAGGATAAGTGCTCTGCTCCGTGTGGTGTCCCGTCCTGCTCTCCATACTCTGGTGAAGGGGAGAGGCTGATCCGCACGGTATCCAAGTAATGTGCACAAGCGACGTCCGTCCTGCTCTGGTGATCCGTCTGTCTCTGTGAGGCCGGAGACGCGAACATTGAGCCTACGGGCCTGTCGCATCTGCTCCTCCTCAATGGTGGTATGCACTATGTGGATCTCCTCATGGTGGTTGTTCTTCTTTGCCTCCTGTCGAAGGTTCTTTTTGACAACCTCGACCCATCCATCTTTCTTAGTCTCAAGCTCGTTCTGCACCACGAGAGAGAGAGAGAGAGAGAGAGAGAGAGAGAGAGAGAGAGAGAGAGAGAGAGAGAGAGAGAGAGAGAGAGAGAGAGAGAGAGAGAGAGAGAGAGAGAGAGAGAGAGAGAGTCATACTAACATCTTCTAGAGGCCAAAGTTGGCTTATGAGACAAAAACCATGTAGAAGTGTAGTAACCGTGTGTAGAAAATGAAATGAAATAAAAAGTATATCGCCACACAAAGCTATATAGGGCTGGAAAAGGTTGCGGAGACGTGGCTCTGACTCTGCAGATAGTGGCCACCTAATACATGGGGGATCCCCCATGTATTAGGTGGCCACTATCTGCAGAGTCAGAGCCACGTCTCCGCAACCTTTTCCAGCCCTATATAGCTTTGTGTGGCGATATACTTTTTATTTCATTTCATTTTCTACACACGGTTACTACACTTCTACATGGTTTTTGTCTCATAAGCCAACTTTGGCCTCTAGAAGATGTTAGTATGACTCTCTCTCTCTCTCTCTCTCTCTCTCTCTCTCTCTCTCTCTCTCTCTCTCTCTCTCTCTCTCTCTCTCTCTCTCTCTCTCGTGGTGCAGAACGAGCTTGAGACTAAGAAAGATGGATGGGTCGAGGTTGTCAAAAAGAACCTTCGACAGGAGGCAAAGAAGAACAACCACCATGAGGAGATCCACATAGTGCATACCACCATTGAGGAGGAGCAGATGCGACAGGCCCGTAGGCTCAATGTTCGCGTCTCCGGCCTCACAGAGACAGACGGATCACCAGAGCAGGACGGACGTCGCTTGTGCACATTACTTGGATACCGTGCGGATCAGCCTCTCCCCTTCACCAGAGTATGGAGAGCAGGACGGGACACCACACGGAGCAGAGCACTTATCCTTTAGTTCTCAGATCAGGCCAGGAGGAGAGACTTTCTCAGACGACGGGCGGTACTACGCACCACACCGGGCACCCCCATCTATTTGGATGACGACCTCACACCGATGCAGGTAGAGCACAGACGGGCATGCATGCCACGTGTCCTCCAGGCCAGACGAGAGGGACATCGTGCCCTCTACAGAGACGGTCGGATCATCATTGATGGACGGCCCATTGACTACAGCACACCACACGAGGATCAGGCGGAGTAGCTGTGCTCTATAGACAGTCGTTACAGCACACGGTACAGGTGGTAGCCAGAGACCCAGAGGCACGTTTCATGTGGATACGCTTGCAGCTATCAGAGGAGAGAGCAGCGTACTTCTCCGTATGCTATATTGCACCCATTGGTTCACGCTTCACACATTCCCCTGAGCAGCTATGAGGAGGGGAGGGACCAGACACCACATCGCCATATGACCCACATACACACATCCCTCCAACTGACAACTAGAATGGTGCATCCTTATTACATCGAGTTATCGCTAATTAGTGCACGAGCAATATCAACAATGGTCTCTCTGATCACTGAACCTACCTGTATGCATGTGAAAATACTTCATTCCTATCGATGTGACGGTGTCTCCAAGAGGATTTATCTCTATGCCCTCTCAAGCCATCTTCTTCAATTGTCTCCGCTAAATATCATAATACCATGCACAACAAAAAGAAGACTTTGCATACTTGCTCCTAAAGAACGTCTTCAATGCATGAATGAATGACTTCACATTAGACTTGTTCTAGTGAAAATTTAAGAGAGCTTTCAAGAATTACGAGCTCCTCTCAATGAATACTCTCTTATATTCACTATTTTTTGAAGGTTCTCAATAAATTCTTATGTAAATTCGTTAACATGTTCAATGTTCTTAATACTTATTCAATGAAATTGACCCCCATTCAAACAAACTCTCATAAATTCAAGAATGTTATATTTGTGTGCCTATTCTTCATGCAAGCTAATGTTTTCATTTAAGCATGAAGACTAAGTTTAACGTAGTAGAACATGTTCTCTGCACCTACTAGTCATGCAGAAATTTAGAATTCATGTGCATACTACTTATTGTGGAAGCTAATGTTTTCATTGAGGTGTGGAGAGTGAGTTCATCCTAGTGAAACATGCTCTTAAAATGCGAAACCCATGTAAGTACACATGGTGAAGCTAATGATGGAAGAATGTGTATATACATACAAAGGTAGTATCAATATATAATTCTGACACATACATCTGAATGATTTGTTCAAATGTTCTTTGATAGACACTTAAACCAATATCTAAAAGAGAATTATAAATTTTGTCCATACATTCCTGAAGGAGAAAATAAATTCACCTCAATGAGCATGAAGTACATGACCGAGCATAGGCATGAACACAATTTAGAAGTACGAAAAAACCATAGCCATATAAGTTTATAACAAAGCACGAATCTAATATATCTATAATAATTTAATAGAGACCAAGACATACAATGTAGTAACTAATAGGATCTCTGAATAAGAGTAGAAAGCATAATGTAAGCATCCTTCTGCACGTTCAAACTCATTTCTTCTATTAATTCTGTATTGCTTTGCTTATTTCTATTAATTCTATTAATTCCTCTCAGTCAAATGCAGATGATTGGTTCAATTCAAACAAACACATGTAAATCCAGAAATTTAAAATTCATGTGTGTACTACTTATTGTGGAAGCTAACGCTTTCATTGAGGTGTGGAGAGTGCGTTCATGCTAGTGAAACATGCTCTTAGAATGTGATACCTATTACACACACAGTGGAGCTAATGATAGAAGAATGTGTATGTACATGCCAAGATAGTATCAATATATAATTCTGCCGCATATATCCGAATGATGCATTCAAACGTTCTTTGATAGAGGCTTAAACCAATTTTGTTCATACATTTCTCAAGGAAAAAAAATTCACCACAATGAGCATGAAGTACATGACCAAGCATATGCATGGACACAATTTAGAACTACAGATAAACCACACCCATATAACGAAGTGCAAATCTGATATATCTATAAGAATTTAACAGAGGCCAAGACATACAATTCGTAACTAATAGGATATCTGAATATGAGTAGAAATCAACATGTAAGCATCCTTACTGCAAGTTCAACCTCATTATTCCTATTAATTCTATATTACTCTGCTTATTTCCAGCATATGACTTGCAAACCTGCAAAACTTATTGTGCAGTTGCAAACATTGACAAGAAACCAAAATAAAAAGCATTAACCGCTCATGGCTGCATCTTATTCTAACCAAGGCAAGAATCATGTTCTGAACAATTCGAATGGAAGAACCAGATCTTTCTAGGGTTGAAAATACATCAAAAAGATTCAGAAATCCATACCTCTCAGTACCAAGGTGAATTGTTCCAGTGTGTTGAACACCAGGCTCATTATTTTTTTGGTTTGGAAAAACAGAGAAATTCGGCAGCTTATCAACTACAATATTGAACTTGGTTGTTCCCTACATTTTCATGAGAGACCGAGCAAAGAGTGAAAGTGCATTCAATGGTTTTTAAGTCCTTTTGAGGTAAGTCTTGTTTGAAATCCCTTCACTAACAAGAACGATGATGCATCATATCAGCTCAAAAAATCAAATGCATAAGAAGAGACAAGAAAAAAGTTAGAACTTGCAGCATCCTGAGCACATTTCCTTTCCCTCTTCCTCTCACCTCAGTAGCTCAAACTGGATCACCTGTCTCCATCCCCCTTCCCCCTTCTAGACCCTCCATCTTTTCTGTTATCTTCATTGGAAAGGCATCCACTATTCAAAGATGGAATTTGAAGAATTATGACAGAACACAATTGAGTGCCATCATTTTCATTCTTGCTTTTAAGTGAGAAGGAACAATACATGAGATTCACTGAAAGAAAGAAAGAAAAAGCTGTTAAACAGTGACCACCACTACTAGTAAAAAAATGTCTCTAGGAACAATCAAGCAAGTAATGTTCTGAAAACAGAAACTATAAAAAAAGAGGGTAATGAAAGCAGAGACTAAATCAACAATTAAAGTGAAGAATTAAACCTATTGGGAGGTAAAGATACATAAATTGGTAGTTGGACAGTTAAACAATCTGAATCACTGAATATCGGCAACACCAATATTGGTAATCTGGAATGGGAAGGGCCAAAAACTCATTTTGCTCCACCCCAAATTAGTATACCTAAGCGTGTAGACCACCATCAAAGGTTGATCATACCCATAACCAACATGATCTCCGTTCCTCATTTTGTATTTCATAAAGCCTGTAGACCACCATCAAAGGTTGACGATACCATGAGCTATCTCTCCCATGACCAGTTCGGTTTACAGGCAGAGCATCTCATCTACGGATGCACGACCCTAGCACCGCTCATTGCCCACCTCTTCAACCGAGCATTGGTTGAAGGGTTTCCACACTCATGGACTGAGCACACCATTGTGCCCATTCATAAGTCAGGTGATGTTATGGATCCATCCACATACCGGACGATCATGATTGGCCCCATACTGGCCAAGTTATATGGGGCAATGCTAGAGACAGAGTTGAGCACTCTTGCTGAGAGGAAGGGTGTCAGGGCCCCGGGACAGGCAGGATTCAGACGAGATTACTCTACCATTGACCACATCTTCACTTTGAGATGCTTGATTGACCAGGCACGAGTGAGGAAGAGGAGATTGTACTGTTGCTTTATGGACTTCCGCAAAGCCTTCGACACAGTTCCCAGGGAGAGGCTCTTCAGACGTCTACACGATATCGGGGCTCCAGAGGAGATGATATGGGGGATCTACGCCTTATATGAGAGAGTATCAGGTAGAGTCAGATGCCCAGGCGGTCTATCCGATTCACTTGCTAGCACCATCGGGGTGAAGCAAGGGTGCCCCCTCTCACCCACCCTTTTTGGTTTATACATTGACGAGATAGTGGACTTCATATGGCAGCAAGGAGGAGAGGGCATTGAGGTACGAGGGACTACTATCCACATTCTTTTATATGCTGATGATATTGTGCTCGTTTCAGAGTCTGCAGAGGGTCTACAGCGTCACCTACATGGCCTAGATGATTTTTGTACACATAGAGGGTTATCAGTGAACCTTGGTAAAACCAAGGTTCTGATCTTCCATACATCAGCACAGGTGAGGAGACACAGTTCTTTCAAAGCGGCAGGCGGACCCATTGAGGTAGTTGGTTCATATGTCTACTTGGGAGTGACTTTCACAGCAGCCTCTGGGGTTTTCTCCATGTCTCAGGCAGCCCGTGATCGCATCACACGTGGATACGCAGCGCTAGCTTTGATGGAGAGACCGTGTCACCAGGCATATTTTCAGGAGCCCCGCACAAAGGGGTGGCTCTTCGACACTTTAGTTACCCCAGCACTCATGTATGGTGCAGCTATATGGGGACCGGGATTAGCTACATCATCATGGACAGCACTAGAGAGACCGCAGATTCTCATGATTGCTAGACTCATCCGCAGCAAATCTTCGGTACCCCATGATATCATTAGGGTAGAGCTTGCTGCACCACCGATGCTAGTAGAGGCACTCTTCCAAACAGTATGCCTATTACACAGGATCCAGAGCATGGACACAGAGCGCATCACTTACAGAGCTTTCCAGGCATCACGCGACATGGCACTAGTTGGAGACACCTCATCATGGTATGCACAGACACGGGATTGGCTTGCCCTCCATGGTTTTGACATAGACAGACTACCACCAGTACAGTATGACTCCCAGGCTCCCACCTGTTCACTCTCTCACCAAGAGAGAAATAGGATCATCCGTCAGGAGATATGGCATACATACATACAAAGGACATGGATGAACCCGGGGAGGACATTGACACCGAAAATGCTTCACTACCGTGAGCATTTTCTATGGATTTCAGACCAGGGCTTCATTGAGACTCCACGCTACATGTAGACATACCTACCACACCACCTTCGAGTCATCATTGGGCAGCTTCGAGTTTCATCACATCAGCTCGAGATCGAGAGGGATCGGGCTAGAGGAGTCCCTCGAGAGGAGAGGTGGTGCCCAGTATGCCATACAGAGATAGAGAGTGAGGAGCACCTCGTTATCCGATGCCCGGCATACTCGGACCTACGAGCACAGTTCCAGATAGAGGAGTCACTCCAGTTGTGCATGACCACTGCAGACCAGCGGAGGATGGGGCGTTTCCTCATGGCTGCATATGAGACGAGATCAGATGCTAGAGCCTACACACCAGACACGGGTGAGTACCCAGCAGACTATTACTCAGTATTTTGAGCGCGT
>CM035420.1:135923281-135928281 GCA_020310875.1 Ceratopteris richardii
GTCCGTGTATGTAATTTATATGTGTATACAGTCTACACATGTGTGCACTATGTGTCTATGTAGTCTGCATATGTGTACAGTACATGAGTATATATGTCTATGCAATTTGTAGCATGTGCAATCTGTATATGTATAGAGTACATGTGTGCACTATGTAGTATGTATATGTATACAGTCTGCACATGTGTGCACTATTTGTATACAGTCTCTATATGCATACAATCTGCGCACTGCAGTACAGTTTGCACATGTGCTCACTGTGTATATGTAGTCTTCATATGATTACAGTATTGAGTAAGATAATATATGTAGTCTACTTGTCTATGTAGTTTATATATGTATACAGTCTGCACATTGTGTGCACACTGTGTCTATGTAGTCTATACAGTACTCAGTATAATTAATATATGTATTAATAAACACCATCATTATAATTCATAATGTGATTGACAATTGCATATGTATATAGTAACCTCTATATACTTGAGTTTTATTTTGAAAAAAAAAAAGCCACGTCGGTAAACTTCGGAAACGTCGGCACTAGAGAGATTAGGGATTTAGTGATGACTTTTCTCTTTAAAGTTTTTAGGAGATAGGGACCAATCTCACCTTTTGGGTCATCAAACTCTTCTGTTTTTTCATGAGGATGATGGTGGACCATCAATTAGGAGGATCGGTATTTATGGATTATCTAATTCTCAAGAGGTTACTCCATGGAGGGTACATCATATGGACTTACGTCATTTAGATGATGATTTCATTATGGGAGTGATAGTTTGGAAGTTAGGTGTGCATAGGAGATAGTATGCACCACGCAGATGGTTTGCCACCTGAAAGATATCTCATATGAGACTTCTTAAGAGGAAGGATACAGGAAAAAAACACACAGAGACATGACCATGTACATAGAGTACATGGTTTTAGGGGAGTCCTACCATGACGGACATTTCACCTACATTTTCAATGCTGGAAATGTCTTTAAGGGGAAGGAAATGTCATATAATACGTTGATGGGAACCTTTTCTATGGGCCAAATGCCACATGGTATGATAGGACTACAAACCTATTGAGAGGTAGAGGTAAGAGGGAGTCTCATGGACTCAAATAGAAGTGTGCTTGGATGGTGGCTAGGAGGAGAGAACTCCGAACCTTTGTGTGTGTGTGTTCAAGGGGTCTTATGTGAGAGCGCTTGTCATGGATCCATGTCAAAAGGGGAATATTTATCTATCACCTTCAGATCCTTCTCACATAAATCTTCCAACTCTGTATGATCTCGTGATTGATTCCCAAGGAGAAAACGAGTGCATACGAAGTCTTCTTCAAGAACGCAATGAGCACCTTATTTGTTCTCTCTTCCAAGTACTTGCCCTTCTTCCCATATAAAGGAGGCACAAGATCATTTGTGGAAGATTTTGTATTCTGCGAACAAGATAATCAATAAGCCTTTGACAAATTGCATACCTTGATCATTAGTAACCCCCATAGGGAGGCCAAGGGCATACAAATTATTTGTGTACAAGAATGAAGCTACGATGTCTTCTATATAGTCTCTTGATGCAATAACTTTTCCCCATTTAATGGCCTAATGAGTAACCACAAATAGATACTTTGTTTGACTTGGTTGGGCAATAGGATATGTGGGTCTCACAAAATCAAGTCTTCAGTGTTCAAAGGGTTTCCATGCCATAGACACATGGAAGGTCATTTCTTTCTTTGGGAAGCCTCAATAGGCATCCTTGATAAGTATCATATGTTTCGGGGAAACTCGTTGCACCCCTAAATATATACCGTCATCACAAGCTGCATTGCAATTTGGAGTGCTTTGATGCAACCTAAAAAATGCCTACTTGTTGCACCCCCATGTTTCTCTTGTAGGATCTGTTCTATCCCATGTTGTAGCAGACATCTCACCATATTTCATCTAGCTCAGACTTTGTAAAACATCTTGACTGACAATAAAACTCTTACTTTTCATGAGGATTCTTCTTCTTTCAAAGAGGGATGTTTCTAGTGGATAACCCCCTTAACTAGAGGTAGAGAACATCTTGGCACTATGAAGGAAAAGCTTTCACGTTGAGGATTTAGCTATTTGGAAAATCATCATCCACCCCTTGGCTCACAAGATGTTCTTGGCATATGTGAGAAAGATGATTTGCCTTAACGTGTTGTCTACTACTTTGTTAGACTCTTTCAAGGTTTAATTATTGGAAGAGGAGAAGCCATCTGCAAGGTTTCTTGACTACTTATAGCTTGCTTAAGAGATAGTTGAGAGCTTGATGATCTTTAGGTACCATGAAGAAGACACCAAGAAGATAATGCCGAAACTTTTGGAGAACTTAGCCTATGGGAAGTGCTTTCCTCATAATAGTGCCATAGTTTCTCTCTTTGCTTTAGTGAATAGTGGATGGAAAGTTTTCGACCAGTTTGGTGTTATCAAGATGGGTGTCAAAGATAATACTCTCTTTAGATAATTAAATGATGCTTCCTCTTCATGTGTCCTCTAGAAGAGAATGCTCTTACTTGTTAGACTAGAGAGGAATCAAGTAATTTCAACATACCTACGAATAGGTTCTTTATCATACCTGATATGCCTTAGGAAATTGTGCTTTTCTTTAATAATCATGGGTCTAGACTAAAAGAAGTTGGACAAGCTTGGAAAGGCTTAGAAAGATGAGTTGTCAAGTGGTGAAGTTGGTCCAGCAAACCAGCATAGGACTAGCCTTAGCTCTTTGGATATGTAAAATAGACTTTGTGGACTCATGGTTAGTACAATAAAACCCAATAGGTCCTTTGGAACATCAACAAGAACAAGTTGATGCAAAACAGATAACTTGCACCATGACTAACTTACAAGAACCTTCTAATCTGAAGTATCCATCTCCTTCAATGCATCTATTTCTTCTTTCATGGCCTTCTCCCAATTAGGGTTTGCCTTTGCCTCTTCATGGGTTGAGGGTTCCTCTGAAATTGAGTCTTTTGCCAAGTAGATTGAATGCTTTGTAACAAATCTGGAATCATATCCATACCTTTCTAGTTGTTTCTTCTCTCTTGTTCATCTTCTAGGTGCTTGCTTGAAGCATTCTCCACACTCTTGCATCTTTGCTTTGCCTCTTGACTTCCATAATTTGTAATCCTTTTCCCTTTCATCTTGGCCATCATCTGTATAATTTTTTGGATCCTGGACCTATGTATCATGCTTGCTTCCTATTTGATGAGAATCAGAATCAAGATCATATGGTAGATTCACCTTTTGTTTGTCTTCATCATACCAAGATCTGTGTTCTTCAACACAATATCCCTACTTGTAGTGAATTGCTTGGTTGAAGGATTATAGAACGTGTAACCGATTTGAGTTGATTCATAACCAATAAACATTACTTTTGTTGCCCTTTCATTTAGCTTATCTCTTATTTGTGATGGTACATGAACGTAAGCTAAACAACCAAACACCTTGCAATGTCCAAGATTGGGTTTTCTTCCATACCATGTTTCATAAGGAGTGTGATTTGGATGGTAGTCTCTTGACAAGGTACACACGAGTTGAAATAGCCTCTGCCCATATATAATGTTGCAACCTCTTCTCTTCAAGCATTGGTCCGATTGATCTAACCAATGTCTTGTTTCTTCTCTCTGCAATTCCTTTTGGTTAAGGAGAGTACCTCGTAGTCACTTCCCTTTTGATACCTTTATCCTGTAAGAACTCATCAAACTCTTTGAAGAAGTATTCTCCCCCTTCATTAGATCTAAGCTTCTTGAGTGATCTACCTCTATGGCTCTCCAAATGTGCTAGATACTTTTTGAAGCAATAAAACACTTCATTCTTACTCTTGGTAAAGTATAGAATAGTCGATCTTCTATGGTCATCAATAAATGAGACATAATACCTTGGTCCTGCGAGTGAAGGTTCTTGACTTAGTTCCCATACATCTGTATGTACTAAGTCTAATAAGTTGTTGTGGATGTAGCCTTTGCAGTCCAAGAACACTTTGATCCTTGCATATATCTTTCAAGGTTCTTTCATTCACATGAGCTAGCATCTTATGCCACACTTCGAGCTCACTTAGGGTTTGAGACCTAAAGTTCAATAGAGCTATGTTTTTGGTTTTTCCTATTTCAAAAGTAAAGAGCCTACCATGCTTCTCACCTCTGGCTATCTTCTTGAAGCCTTGACGTGGATCTTCCATAAAAGCTCCATGGCCTACACTTATTAGGTTTTTAGTGATAGTGGGAACATAGAGTACGTTGCTTAGAATATTTGTCCCGCTATTGGAAGCTTTGACATTACCAATCTTCTCCACACTATGCTTTGTATCATCCCCTATTTGAACTTCATGTCTATGCTTTGGACTTTCCAAATCAGATAAAAGAGCTATGTTGCTTGCAACATGATTTGAGCATCCTGAATCTATGTAGAACAAATGATCATCTTCTTAACCTTCCTTATGGCTTAGATTCATGAAGAGCAATGAGTCTTCATGTTGTTGATCTTCAGGATAATTGTTGTAGTCCCTTTTGTGATGGCCTCTATTGTTATTGTTGAAGTTCTGTCCACCTCTTCCTCTATTTTTGCCACATTCACCTCTTCTACTTCCTTTCTTGGTCTTCCCATTGAACGAGAAATTGAGAGTGGTGTGGTTGGTCTTATCACAAATGGCACAAGGTTGAACATTCTGGCCTTTGTTCTTGTCATGTTTTGGTCCTTTCTTCTTCTCTTTCCACTTGCTCTTGTTTGCAAAGTTGGCTTGGGAAGTCTCCTCTTCATCTTATTCCTTCTTCTTTCCTTTCAGCTTCTTGTCCTTTTTATCTCCATATAGAGCACTAGTTGAATTACCATGATAGGAGTTACCTTCTTTTATGCTATTGTTCGTCTCTTGATTGAAGAGTTGTCCAACAAAGATGTTGAAATCTGGAGTTTCCACATCCATGATGAGATCATAAGCTGTGGTGAAAGATTGCCATTGCTTGTCACCTCTAATTCCATTGAGAATTTGCCTCATGAT
>CM035420.1:135933281-135938281 GCA_020310875.1 Ceratopteris richardii
GACCAAGATAGGCAACGATCAATGCGAGGCTTTTGACCAAGGGGATCCACTCATACTACCCACTATATAGGAGGGATCTATGGCACGAGTTTTGGCCAATTCTACACACACTCTATGGTACAGATCTGCGCAAGCTTGGATCCGGACATCTTCTCATTATTTATAATGGGATGAGACACATCGAGGGGATTGACATGCATACCGCACTCAGTTACAAATGGAGGAGGGAGTATCATAGTTTATATCATGGGACCGAGGGAGGCCACCCACATACTAAATTCCTTCACCATCCCACCTATACCCATTGGAGAAGATCACACATATCTCGCACTATCCCTCAAGGGGGACACCCACACACACACCCATGACACATCCCCGACACACCACCATCCACTTTAGAGTGACCACACAGGGTTGCAGAATGAGCACCTCATATATACTGTCTCCACTATAGCTCCATTGCACATGTCTTCAATCGGGCTATAGGGGATGGCTTCCCAGAGGGGTGGACAAGGAACAACATTGTACCCATCCACAAATTTGGCTACACCTTGGACCCAGGGACCTATAGGACTATCATGATTGGTCATACCATGGCCAGTCTTTATGGGACGGTTCTCTAGGCAGAGCTCAACTCATATGTGGATATGGAGGGGCTACGAACACGTGGTCGGACAAGGTTCTGGTGGGCTTTCTCCACGCTTGATGACATCTTCATTCTGCATTGCCTCATTGATGGGGCAAAGGTGGGGAAGAAGAGATTATATTTTTGCTTTGTGGATTTCCGCAAAGCCTTCAATATTGTGCCATGAGAGAAGCTTTTCCGGGGCAAAGATGGCACACCTCCCATGGCGGTAGAGGCACTATTCTAGACTATATGTTTCATTCACAGGATGAGGGAGCTCCCACCAGACAGACTCACACGTAGAGCATTTGAGGCGGTAATATGGGCCTCTTAGTCAGGGTATGAGAGAGCTTGGTATTCTCGGGTTAGGGCATGGTTTGATGGACATAGATTGGATATGGACAAACTACCACTCTTCGAGTATGATGTAGACTCTCCCCACATTCGCCTCGCACATACTGAGAGGAACACACTACTTAGACACGATCTCTGGCAGGCTTGGAGCTCTACACTAGACTTGGTTCACTTCCGGCCTTGGATCTAGATTGTCATATTATTGAGACCAGTTCTTGAACTTTCTAGCAGAAGGGTTCATCCAAAAACCACGCTACATGGACACATACATGCTTCATAGCTTGAGGGTAGCTATTGGCCAGCTAAGGGTCTATTCACACCGACTAGAGATTGAGGTTGGCAGAGCAACAGACATCACAGAGAAGAGAGGATTGGTCGTATATGTAAAGTAAAGATAGAGGATGCAGAGAATTTCCTATGTCGATGCAAGGCATATGATGATATGAAGAGCATATATGAGGCTCTATTCATAGGGAAGCCTACACTTGGTGAGATCATGACCTCTAGAGATCAGCCTCAGTTAGGGCGATTCTTACTAGAGATATAGAGCCATAGAGATGCCTTGCTCTAGCCCACCGCAGCAACTCTGATCAATGGGAGACAGATATAGCCCATGGACTTGTTTGCCCCACAACATGCACGGGCTCCCCCACCTATTGTCACTCATAGAGGGGTGACGCTTCAGCAGGCCTAGACCTCTCATGCTAGGAGACGACCCCCGTCATCAGATTGCGGACGTAGAGGCCCCTTATCATCAAGCCATTGAGTACAGAAGGGCCGAGATGAGGTCCGATCCAACTACAATCATTGAAGAAGCCCTGACCTTGCCTCCACCTATGTACCACATACTACACCCACATATGAGCACTAGTTGGGGGTATTGTGCCACTCAGATGCATTCTCATACTTGTATCACCCTCTTGCATATAGACTACCATAGAGATAGCACTCCATATACCCCCCCCTCTTCCCTCTCATAGACTCTTCATACACATGTTTATGGAGACTCTCGTTTTCTTTTTGCCAAGTTTCGCATCAGTTTTTATTTTTAGCACGCTTTGTCTTTCCGTTTGATCGGAGACACAAACTATGTACATTGATTCTTTCGCATAGATCGAGTTAAGCCTTCTAGTAGACATTAAAAAGTCTCTCTCTCTCTCTCTCTCTCTCTCTCTCTCTCTCTCTCTCTCTCTCTCTCTCTCTCTCTCTCTCTCTCTCCCCCCCCCTCTAGAGACCACGCTACGTGGACACATACATGCCTCATCGTTCGAGGGTAGCAATTGGCGAGTTCAGGGTATCATCACATCGACTAGAGATTAAGGCTTGCAGAGCAGCGGACACCCCTAGAGAGGAGAGGATTTGTCGTATATGTGGGGTTGAGGTAGAGGATGAGGAGCAGTTTGTATTGCCATGCAAGGCATACGATGATATTAGGAGCAGATACGGGGCTCTATTCTGAGGACATCCTACCCTTCGTGAGATCATGGCCTCTAGAGATCAGCATGAGTTAAGGCGATTCTTTCTAGAGATACAATGAAAGAGATTCCCGGTGCCAACCCACCACAACAGCTCCAATTGGAAGGAGACACACACAGATCACTGATTTCTTTACCACCCGACATGCACCGGCTCCCCCACATGTTGTCACTCACAGAGGGGTGACTCTTCAGCAGGTTGAGATCTCTCGTGCTAGGAGACGACCCAGAGCAAGAGGCTATCGGACAAAAAGATTACACAGTCATCAGATTGCAGATATAGAGGCCCGCTATCGTCGAGTCATTGAGGATAGATAGGCTGAGATGATGTCCGACCCCACTGAAGTCATTCCGGCAGCCTTGACCCCGCCTCCACCTATGTACCACATATTACATCCACATATGAGCACTAGTTGGGGTTTTTATGCCACTTAGATGCATTCTCATACTTGTATCACCCTCTTGCATACAAGCTACCACAAAGATAGCACTCTCATATATAACCCCCTTATAGACTCTCCACACGCACATTTCGGAGACTCTAGTTTTCTTTTCACCTAGTTTCGCATTAGTTTTTTTTTTTTCAGCACGCCTTTGTTTTTCCATTTGATCGGAGATACAAACCATGTATATTGATTCTCTCTCTCTCTCTCTCTCTCTCTCTCTCTCTCTCCCCCTCTCTCTCTCTACCCCCCCTCCCCCCCCCCCCCCCCAATACCCACTCTCCCCCATGCACCACTACATTATCCGGACTACTCCTCATTACCAGGTACACCATCCTTTTGTTGTTTTCATCCTACACAGTATTGCATAGCGAGTATTTTTCCTTTTCATTTCTACACAGAGATTACCATAGTTGTACACAGTTTTGTCTCATAGGCCAAGTTTGACCATGGAGGACGTTAGTATAACTTCCTCTCTCTCTCTCTCTCTCTCTCTCTCTCTCTCTCTCTCTCTGTATGTGAGAGGAGAAGGAGATCTGACTTAGAGTAGTATGGAATGAAGTCTTCCAAGGTAGCATCAAGCCTTGGAGATTCTCATAGCTTCTGTGGAGAGGCCTTAGGCAAGGCCTTCTTAATCCACTTCTTCACCACAAAGTCACATGAGGCATGTGGTAATCGAGAAAGAAGAGCTTTTACATGCATATAGAGTTCATAAAATGACTCACTTGATTGGAACCTTATCATGCATGGCATCCTCTAGATTTTGCAATCCTCATCCTGAACGTAAGGAGATAAATCTCCTTACGTGATCGTTAGCATCCTCGTGCACTAAAGCCTTGAAATCATCCTTGACAAAAGATTTGTAAGATCCTCCATTGGCAACTTGTTATCTTAAGAAGTATCAAAGGTGGATTCTGGAGCTCTTCTAGCCTTCTCTTCAAAAGGAGGTGTCTAGACTAATTCTTGAGAGCAGTCAATAGGAAGAGTTAAGGGTGGTGATAGGTCTTCGAAAGGGTGATGAGATGATCTTTTCCTATCATAAGTCTTCGTGGGACTCTTAAGAAGACAGAGAGATCCCTAATTACTCAGGTATGGGTCATGTACCCTCCGGTCCTCTACTATGTAAAAGCCTAGCAAGACTCAAAAATCGAGGAAAAGTAGAAAAGAAGAAGAAAGCTTACTTCCAAAGTGTGCTTGCACAGAGCATGCAAGGGTCCCACGGGTGTGGCAAACTCTAAAAGAGAGACCTCGGAACTACATTTATGAAAAAGATCTACTTAGGGAAAAGTAGAAAAGAAGAAGAAATCTTACTTCCAAAGTGTGCTTGCACAGAGCATGCAAGGGTCCCACGGGTGTGGCAAACTCTAAAAGAGAGACCTCGGAACTACATTTATGAAAAAGATGGACTGATACACCTCCCAAGACACCTACTCAAGGGTGGTTCTCCTTAGGGAAATGTACCCTATAACATGTGTGTGCGAAAGAGACGTTTTCCATAAATGCCAAATCCTTAAAGAGGGTAAACAACAAGGTATAGTGCAGATAGTACAAAGGCGGTTCCTTAAAGAATAGAACAATTCCAAAGTAACATGTATAGCTCTCACAATGAAGTAGGAACTATGTTGAGCTGATGGCAATGCTTAGCCAAAGATAGTACCCACAAGCTCCAGGTGCACACAAATTGTGATTGACAATTGAATACTTACAAAAGTAGATAGCATCAACCCAGCCAAAGCCACTGCCTACTCACACTGAGATGCCTACTCGGTCACCTTCACTAGCATGGCTTCTCTTTAACTAGTAGCACAAATGGCACACCAACTAGTAAGTTGCTTACTCCACTAATATTATGACTTCCAGCACACACTTAGGCGAAAATATCGCTTTAGATGATAAAACAGAACAAGGAAAAGATGATAAAACACACAAGGAACAATCCAGCACACTATGCCGATTAGATCAACAATCTTCAGGGAAACAACATTAGACATCACAAAACATAGTTTTAATGCTTGCAAAGGTCTCCACCGCTCACTAAATAGTAAAGAAATTGCCTAAAGTCTATACCAAGACTCCAAAAGTACAATCCAACTCACTGGAGTG
>CM035420.1:135943281-135953281 GCA_020310875.1 Ceratopteris richardii
CAACGTTTGCACGACACCCTTTCAGTGCGCGACTTTTCTAATTACAATTATTCTTCTAAATAATATTCTGGCGGCCTGACACTGGCATGCACGGTGGACTCGAACCTAGTAGGGAAAATTACAAGATTAATCATCAATGATTCCTTGGATATACATGGATCTAGCTAATTTAAAGGTGCGCGAGATTTTCTGCTTGAGGGATTCTAACATCTCCTTCAAAATTTGAGGTTGAATCGGATGTGCATCAGTCTGCACAGAGCTGGAAGTGATCACTTGGGAGAGTAATGCGTTGGCTTGACTCTGCAAAAAAGCTTCTTGAAGATAAAAGTCATTAGCGAGCGCCGCATCATGTCGTAACTTCATTTCGGCAATCTCTGCATCAATGCAAGATAAGTGCTCGTGCTCTATACCTAGTTGTTTCTCCCTGCGTTCGAGCTCTTGGGACTCGAACTGCATGGTTTTATAGAAATCTTGCCTCTCTTTCTGGATGGCTTTGACATCCTTCTTCAGTTGAAGAGTTCGGCCTATTTCCTCTTGCAGAGATCGGCTTTTCTGAAAGAGCTCTTCTGTGACTTTCTTTAATTCTGTTTCTGCTTGTAAGGCTAACTTAGTCATCTCTTGACCCTTCTGCTCAACTGTAACAAATTCAGTGCACGTGGTCTCTAGGAGATTATCCAAAGCCTTCATGGTGTCGTCCTTGTCAATCACTGTCTTAGTCAGCTTGCTAATCTCATCATTGCGAGATGCAATGATGGCATTCTTCTCATTCAACTGTTCTTGGAGAATTCGAATCTGTTCCTGTAGTGAACTGGCTTTTGCTTTAGCTGCGAGCACCTCTTCTTGGAGTGGTGCGATGTCCGCTTCAAGGATATCCACTTTGGATTGGTACTCCATTCGGAGTGATTGTTGGGTGACTTGTAGGTGATTGGGGAGATGGTTGGAAAGATGAATAAGGTAATTGCCTATCTGAGCTAGTTGGGCCAATGAGTCAGGAACAATGGAAGTAGAGATTGGCCGAGAGGGGTTAGCGGAAACTGTGGAGGACGACGAAGGAGGCGAATAATCAGGGGAGGAAGGGAGAGGATGGGTTGCCGAATGACACGGTGAAGGAGGGCTAGGCAACAAAGGCACCTTTGAGAGAGAAAGAGGAAGAGGTTGGTTTTGTGGTGAAGATAGCAGGAAAAGAGTGGTTATCGTAAGAGGCGAGATATTGGGTTGGACAGTCACCTCCTCAAGTTTTGCTTTCTCCGCGAGTTGTACAACCTCTATGACCGTGTCGGGCGCTTGCTCTTGTGAATGAGGCTGTGACTCCACGACCGTATCATGAGGATGGACATCTTCAATTATAGCGTCGGGAGCGGCTTGATCCTTAGGGGATGGTGGAGCAAAGAGAATCTTGGCAAAAGAGGCGGTATCCTGCAACTGGACGGTTGAGGACGGCTGTACTTGACTGTGGGAAGGACTTAGTTTGCGGCGCTTCCCCTTAAAAAACTGCAAGAGATTATTGTGGTCATCGACCTCCATCACTTGCACTGACTCCTCATGGAACAGAAGTGTATTCAGGGGAGGAGGTTGTGCAGTTCGAATCACTGGGAGGAGGAATGTTAGCAGATGAGGCAATCGGGCCCGAGGGATATCGCCCTTCCCCAATTGTTTAGAAACTGCATGACATTCCCAGTGAATACACCGGAAGAAAAACGAAGGAAAATCAACTGCGTCACGTGCAGCGGCATCGATCATAGAATAAAATGGGCGGGAAATGCCCTACGTGCGATTTTGGAGGTTAAGTGCAGCTACAAGAAACTGTAGTGCCGAGCGCTCCGGTTAGGGCGATAGAGAATGGCGAATTCGTTTGAAGAATGACGCGGAAAGAGCTATTTCATGGTTGGAAGCTATAAGAGGGGTCTGTCTACACTACCCTCCTGAGGGAGATTGAATCCCTCAGCGACGGTGTTTAGGGTGACGATGACATGCGGGTTAAGACAAGGGAGTGGCTAGCAAGTTTCGGTAGCGGGAGCAGCAGCAATGGCAAAGATGATCTGCGCAAAGAATGGATGACATTCAACCAAATGATAGGGAAGTTTTGCGAATGCCAAAAGCCCGCGAATGCACAGAAACTCGCTCAATTCCGGAGGGAGGCCAGCACGGAAGGTAGCAATATTAGCCAAAGCTTCCATGGCGAGCAAGAGAGCACGAAGGCAGGAGATGGCACAGAACACTCAAACGCGCAAAAACACGATAGCGGAAAAGAGGGAGAAGAACGTGATTAAGTAAAAACACCGAATGGAAATGCGGGAAGAAACATAATCATCACCCGGTGTTGGAAATATGTAGACATAATGACAAAATCCACGCATTAACATCTTAGACACACAGTGTGGCGGCTAATCATAGTTAGGTAATAAAACGGGATGTTACAGTCAGTCCGTCAACCGAAACGCGCGGAGTGAAAAGGGACGTCGGGACAGAACAGTGCTATAAACGAGGCAGAGAATAAAAAGACCAATAAATCATCAAGATGAAGAAGGCGTTGGATAATAGGGACGAAGCTTCGATCCATTTATCGACTTACAGAGAGAGGTACCCGTCAAAGTGGATAACCGGAACGTAGCGGGTTCAACCTGTGATTCAATACGGTAAGGACCAAACCATCGAAGTTTGAACTTGCCCGCTGAACGATTAGACTTAGCATTATAGAACAGAACTAATTGTCCTTTGGTAAAAACAAGAGCGCGAAGAAACCGATCATGTGTCTTGGCTTGTCGCAGTTGGACTTCTTGCAGCATTAGAAAACTTTCCCGGCGTTGTTCGTCTAAGGACAGCAACACATCCAATCGAAAAGGAAAGGATTCCTCTGGTAAGAGCTTATGATCCAGTGCCACCCGGAGGCTAGGTACCACCAACTCCATGGGTGCAATGGCCTCCAGCCCATATGCCAATTTGAAAGGCATATTCCCTGTAGCCACTTTGTAAGTAGTACGGTATGCCCACAGAACTGAAGGAAGGAATTGATCCAAACTCTCTGAACATTCTAGAACTAATTTCTTGAGCATGTTAAGTAGGGTTTTATTGGTACTTTCAGCAAGACCATTGGCTCGAGGATAATACGAAGAGCTAAATTTATGAACAATTTGTAGGGTGCGGGTAAGCGCTTGCACTAAGGAATTAACAAAATGTGTGCCCTGATCCGAAACAATCTCTAAGGGAAGACCGAACCGAGGGAACACATCAGTGATCAAACATTTGACCACCACTCACGCAGTAGCGGACCGTAAAGCCAAAACTTCTGCCCACCGAGTAGCATAATCCGTATAAGTAAGCATATATCGATGACTAGTAATCGTAGCCCATAAACCACTGTGTAGAATTTTCGGGTAAGTAAGTTCGACTGAAAAATGACCACCGGAAGGAGTAGAATGGGCCATGTCAATAACCGAAGGAACTTCATGGGGTGGAATACACCGTAATAGTGCACCAGAAGGACCCATGTAATACAACTGTCCTACAATGATCCGGATCCGTCGACTATGCATTGCCAATTTACGACGAGCCGAAGTAGAAGTACTAGTTGGGGAGCTTCCACTCGTGAGAAAAGTCAGAAGAGTATCATAATACGAAGGTGCCACCGGGAGCTCCTGACCATCATCTTGGACCGAATCAGTCACATAGATAGCAAGGGTAGTATCATCAATTTCACCGGGAAGTTCACCGGAATCAAGTCGAGATAAAAATGTTGCTGGCAGGGATAGTATCATCAATTCCACAGGGAAATTCACCGGAATCAAATTCTTGCAGTAACAACACCCACCTGGCTAATTTTCCCCCTAAATGTTGCTGGCGGACATAATAAACCAGAAGAGCATGATCAACATGAAAGGTAAATTGGCGTCCCAGCAAATAGTGCCGGAATTTCTTCATCGAATAAACAAAGCCCAAACATTCGCGCTCAGTGACGAAATAATTTCGTTCTGCAGAAGCTAATCGTCGACTAGCATAATAGACAGAACAAAACCACTTATCTTGTTGTTGCATGAGCACACTACCGATGGCACTGTCCGATGCATCCACAAAGACATGGAACGGAAGCTTCCAGTTTGGTGCTTGCAGTATAGGAGCCTTGGTTAAGAGTGTTTTGAGTCGATCAAAGGCAATTTGGCACTCCTCAGTTCACACGAACTGTCGGGGAGTGCTAGTGATCAATCGATTCAGGGGTATGGCTAAATGTGCAAGCCACCACAGATGCCGCCCATGCCAGCGTATTTGGCCAAGGAATCGCATAACTTCCTTTGGTGTCATAAGGAGGTGCATGTAACACGGCTTGCACTTTATCTCAATCCACTTGAATGCCTTGCTTTGAAACAATATGTCCAAGCAATTTGTCACAGGAAACCGAAAAGACCGACTTGTTGGGATTTAAGCAGAACCGGAACTCTCGACATTTAGAGAAAAAGCACCGTAAATGATAGAGGTGAGTCGATGCATTACCCGATAATGAAAAATCATCCGGATACACTCGCATAAAGGTGGTTAAGTAGGGGGAAAAAATTTCTTGCATACATCGTTGGAAGGTACTAAGAGCATTGCGAATGCCGAACCACATCACCATACACGCATATACACCCCAATTTTTAATAAAGGAAGTCTTCTTTATATCCATTTCAGCCATGCGCACCTGATTATAGCCACTGTAACCATCCAAAAAGGAATACATTTCTCGTCCTGCAACATCATCGAGCATTGTATCCAAAAAGGGAAGTGGGAAGGGGTCTGGCACGGTTGCCGCATTTAGTTTCCGGTAATCCATAAAGATACGTAACTGCTTATTTTTCTTTGGGACGATAACAATAGGTGAAATCCATTTTGTATGCTCAATGGGAATGATGAAACCTACTTTGAGCAAGCGATCCAATTCAACTTTCACTTGGGTAGCATAATTTGGGTTCATGCGATAATGGGGTTGCTTGATTTGGTGTGCATCCAGCTTGAGCATCACACGGTGTTTATAGATGCGAGGGTCCAACCCTTTCATATCTCGATAGTCCCACGCAAATACATCTCGGAACTCGGTCAACAACTGTAGTAGATCATTTTGAAAAGTTTCCCATAACCCCGCCTTAATCTTGACCGGTTGTGGCATATCCTCATTTCGCAGATCGCAAGTGATAAGTTGATCTTCCGATACATAAAACTATCGTCGTATGGGTATATCCTCAAGTGATTAGAATAAATGGTGGAAACTATGGGCATTCAAAGCTTGATCCATAGCTAGGTCCTCTTCTTTTGTAACCGGAACTACTGAACAGACGATCGGATTCCAATTATCTGCAACCGCTTGTAAGTCGACTGTTCACAAGGTGAGCAAATCTTGGTTAGCATTGAGAAAAGCTTCTTCTTCATCATCTGAAAGTCCATCCAACATATGCACAGGTTCGGCTATGTAGGGTCGAGCATGAAGGTCGCATGGCTTCATCTTATCCAACGGAACTACATACTTCCGGTGGTTACTTTTGAAAATAAGTTCGTGTGCTAACCAGTCGTGCAATACTTTGGCTTGTTTCAGCCAGGGCCTCCCGAACAGCAAGTTGTAGTCGAGAGTTGAGTCAGGTAAATCTAGAACAAAAAAAGTCATTTTGAAGACCGCTCCCTCAAGAGTAATGGATATATCACGTACCAAACCCACTGGATAGACCATGGACTGACCCGCCATCCTCACAAAAAATTGAATAGGCTCAATGTGAGTCCATCCTAACCGTTTACAAAGGGCGGCTGTCGCAATATTCACACCAGAGTCTCCATCAATTAACACTCGAGTGATTCTGTGGTTTTATACCATACCGTAATTAAAAGAACAACATGGTCCATCGTAGAATCAATTTTTTGGACTAATACTGGCCGTAGCTAAAATTGTTGTCGTACACCTGGAACCAAGGCTAACAGTTGCCCCAACGATATTGTAATGGAGGCCTGCTATAGAATATTCCACACAGAGTCAAAATTCGACGTACTCCTTACCACATTCAGTGGGCTCTCCGGCGGTACTATCTTCGGACTTGGTTCTTCCGGTGGTGGATTTGATGCTCTCGGCTGGACCACCGGTACTAGATTGGAGAAACAGGTTGGTTCTTGACTGGCCCACGTACTAGCTTTGGTAAAAACTCTTTGTTGTTCTCGAATGCCAGGTTCAAAATTCTCAGCAGCTGGTTGTAATTTCTTACCGGATCGTGTTTGGACTACCGCCGCTTGAGTATCTACTGCTGAAATATATACCATGTTGGCCATTGGATTCTGTCGCTCTTTTCTTCGTTTATCATACTCGGGCCGCCTCTTTACAATATCTTCCGATATATCCAATCTCACCGCAAAAATGGCATCTGTGTGGTGGAAGGGATATTGCTTCACCCGATTGACCGGAGTTCCATCGAGTCTGGCCGAAGTTGTTTGCTCGTGTTTCCCGGTAGGTTTTATAATTTTGATAGGGAGTATTCCTCAACTTCGGTGGTACATAGTCGGCACCCTGTTGTCCCTGCTCCTGTATTATAGCATTTAGGGTTGGCCTGGCCTATACTTTGACATTGTATGGGCACGTTTCGGTGGGTGACTCCCCGTATTACAAATAGCACAATGCATTTGGTTTAGTGCACATGCAGAAGCAGTGTGTCCCAGGTTCTTACATTTTGTGCAATACACTTGTTTCAATGGATCCTCACTTGTACCCTTGGTCGCCTTCATCCAGTCCAAATCTTCAACGAATCCACCCACCCAGTGTTGTAACCTGACGCGTCATGAAACTTTTTCCTGACGTGAGGTACAACGTCAGTAACGGAAGCGTTAGGAACGTTTTCCTGACGCGATTGCTACAGAGAAAATCGATTTGGAGGTTTACAGTGCTTTATACCTTTTTTCGGGCACGCATACCGTCGACAGACTACACTGTCGCCTGAGTGTGCATTTGTTTGCAGGGACAACAGAGCAGCGAGGTGAGGTGTGCATAGAGTCTACCTTAGACTGAGGACAACAGAGCAGCGAGGTGACAGGTCTACAAGCCTACTGCCCTACCCTCATGCCCTGACGTCTCCAGCCTCCAATCTTCATTAGCCTCTGTCTACAGTCCGCCATTGTCTAGGTGGTGCTCGAAGCCATCTGTCCGTCGTCTAACAGCCCTTCAGCTTTCGATTGGTCCATTGTCCAAGCCCGATTTCGAATACCATCAAGGTATATCATATATGATAAATCCTTATGTTCTCTAGGCATTATAATTTATCCATAATGCACATTTTGAGAGTGCTTAAAAGTTAAGTCTTATGCCTTAGAAATTAGGAGTTAGGACAGAGTTAGCACATTAAATAAAATCTAATTGGATATATTTTTTGGGTGTTATGTAGATGCCTCGCAAGGAAGGAGGAGAATGGGAATTTGTGGACAAAGTGAAGTCTTTACCGAAAGGGAATTGGACAGTCAAATGTAAGTTTTGTGCTCATACATGGGATGGAGGAGCAAACCGCATAAGGGCACATATACTTGGCCTAAGGGGCTTTGGTGTAGGAAAGTGTGACAATGTACCTCAAGATGTCAAAGATACATGTAGAAGAATACACGGTAAAGTACCATCATCAGAGCAATCTCAAGAAGAATCCCATGTATTTGGAAATGTGGAAAGCATTGTTGAACTTGGAGACAGTTCTAGTGGCCATGTTTCTAAAAGGCCAAGAGAAGTGAAGGGAACATTGGACAAAGTTTGGGATGCTCAAGTTAGAGATGATGCATATAAGGCTCTTCGTCGTTTCTTCTTTGCAGAGGATATTCCTTTTTGGAAAGTAAGGAGTCCTTACTTTATCCAAATGCTTCATGCAGTTGGGAGGGTAGGGCCTTCTTTCAAGCCTCCCTCCTACCAAAGATTGAGAGAGAAAGAGTTGCACACAGAAGTCAGATGCATTGAAGATGACCTCTTGAAGATTAGAGAAAAATGGAATACTTTTGGTTGTACAATTGTGTGTGATGGCTGGTCTGATACAAGAAATAGACCCATCATCAATGTTATGGTGTCTTGCATCTATGGCACTATGTTCTTAAGATCTATGGATACTTCATGTGAGGTGAAGTCAGGAGAATACATCTTTGAGATACTTAAAGATGCTATATTGGATGTTGGGCCTGACAATGTTGTGCAAGTATGCATGGACAATGCTTCAAATTGTGTGAGAGCTGGATATTTGATAGAGCAACAATGGCCACATATTTTCTACACAAGATGTACATGCTATTGCTTAGATCTGTTGTTTGAAGATATTGGAAAACTTGCATGGGTCAAGCCAGCGATAGATAATGCTCTAAAGATTGTGACATTTGTGACTATGAAGCCAACTGTTTTGGCTCTATTTAGAAAATTCAGCAATAAGGACTTGATAAAACCTGCACAAACACGGTTTGCTTACATGTTCATTATGCTTGCAAACCTTCTTGATGAGCGTGTGTATAATGGGTTACGCTCTATGATTGTATCCGTGGAATATACAAGAAAAAAGGTTGCTAAAACCCAAAAGGCTGAAGAGATATCTGCAATTGTCTTGAGTGCTTTTTTTGGGCGAAATGCAAGAGAGATAGTTAATATATGTGGTCCTATTTTGAAAATATTGCGATTGGCAGATAGAGAAGGGGCCACAATGGACCTTATTTATGAGCTTACAGATAGGATGATTGAGAAAATTTCAGCCTTAGAAAGTATTGATTCCAGAAGACTTGAGGAAGTGAAAAATCTATGCATTGCGAGATGGGACATGCTACATTCCCCCCTACATGCTGCTGGATTTGTTCTTCATCCTATTTGGAGGGAGAAGGCTCCACATATGGACACAGAAGTGTATCGTAATTGGATGGATATCATAGAGCGCTACACACATGGTGATGTTGTCAAGCAAGGTGTGTTATGTGATGAGTTGGATGCATTCAAATCTATGTCAGGGGAATTTTCACGTGCACTTGTAAGAGAAAAGAGTAGAACGCATTATGCTATTAGATGGTGGGAACAATTTGGCCCAAGTGTTCCCAATTTACAGAAATTAGCTCTTCGTATACTTTCACAAGGGTCTTGTGCTTCCCCTTGTGAAAGAAATTGGAGCACATTCTCATTGATTCATACAAAAAGCAGAAACAGATTGAAACCCAAAAACATTGAAAAGTTAGTGTATATTCACACAAACTTGCGGCTTGTATGTAAGATCAAAGAAAGAGGTTTTCAAAAAATGGAGATCACTCTTGATATGATAGAAAAAGAAGATGATGATCAAAGACTTCTTGCATTGCAAAAGGAAAATCATGGTGAGCTTCCTTCTTCATCTAGTTGCACTATTGTAGAGAGCCATGCAAATATGGATGCTATTGATGATGATGTTGAAGTTGATGATGATGATGATGATGATGGTGGTCGTAATGATGATGATGATGTAGCAGATATTGATTTTGAACTTTGAAGTATGATTTTGTATGAGTCATGACATGACACAATGTTTTGGTCATATGATTTTCATAAATCATGTTTTGGTGCTTTCATATTTCAGCTTTCCTTTCATAAAGCTTTGTATTTAGTTTGATGATTCATCTATGAGACTATGAGATTTTGAATCAATGAATCATAATGTTTAATCACTTTGTGACTTCTCTTATCTTAAGCAATGACTAAGTGAGGATTTACATATGTCTACACACACACATAGACTCTTGAGTCTTAAGTATGTACACATTACATAAATGATAATACATTGGAGTTTAGACTTTGTACGCACATATAACATATTTATACACAAGTGGAATTTTATGTATATCTATGTATATATAATCTGATATTGTTGTCTATCACTATATCTATTCATAATTTTTTGTCAAAAATTTAGGTCACGTCAGTTAACGTCAGATACGTTTTTCCGTACTCGTTAGACGTCAGCTAAACGTCAGAAGTCAGAAGTCAAAAAAACGTCAGGAACAACTATGCACTCATCTTTTGTTC
>CM035420.1:135960781-135995781 GCA_020310875.1 Ceratopteris richardii
AACTTCCGAAGTTTTGTTTCTGCCACTCCACTTGTGTCTGCATCTCCAAATGTGGCGTTGAGTTCTCGAAGAAACCCCTCATAGTCTTTGCCATGTTCTTCTCCAAGATTGGGGCAAACCATGATAATGCTTGGCCACAGAGCAAGGTTCCAATAAAACCCGACCTTGGATGTCTTGTCAAGGTAGAGTGTACCTACATGCACCTGATGTCCAATCTCGACTTGTGTCTGTCGATGAGTGAGGTCCTTGACTTGTTGTTTGAGACTCTAAAGTGATGCTACAATTTGTTTATAAGCGTTTTTCATGATACCTGGTCTTGGATAGAAGCTAGTCTTGCCAAAATGTCAGGGAAGCACTAGATTGTGCTCTCTGACTACAATAGACAAGATTTCGGAAATACACTACTAATTACAAAAACACCCACGTAGGGAAAATGAGACAAGAATACGGAACGGATACAAGAATAACTGGATCAGAGATGATATGAGACGTCCCACAACCCGATACTAATAGGTTGAAGCAAGATCTCTGGGTTACAAGAACTCCCTTCAAGGAGATGATCTACATACAAGAAATAACTAGACAAGATCTCGTACTACAAGATTACAAGAGGACAAGGCTAGATGTCGAACAACTAGACTAGATAGGACTAGAACAAGGAACAAGACAAGAATTGGAACTGGAACTTGGAGAGTACTTCCTTGGCGGTCATGACTCCTTGAGCTCCCAAGACAGGCATTGGAAAGACTGATTATGAATGTGGCCAACCCCTCCTTATATAGGTTTTCAAGGGCGGTTCATGAAAGGTGGTTACGAATTGATGATGTCATCGATTCGAAACATGAGCCTTGGATATCTGAATGAGGCAAGTAGACAGTCGATCTTAGGGTTTTGCACCCTCCGAACGCAATGGAAGCATTGGTTTCCCCAAATTTCGAACCAATCATGAGATATAGAATTCACATGGAATCTGAGGTTCAAGATGGTTTCCTTGTCCATGACAAAAAACACTGATCGTACCCCAGAACCAAGTACTCCCATTGAGCAATTTATTCAAAACGAACCCTTAAACTCGTGGAGTAACACGAAAAGCTCCATCACCGAATACTTGTCAAAAGAGTTGGATCCCGCATGCATATTGAGACTCAAATTCTGGGATGTTCATTTCTGAACCGTAAATCAGAAGAACCCATATACATCAATGAACCATCCCAATCAGAGGAATCAAGAGATAACCGTGGCAGAGATCAACCGGTAGAGCTATTATATACACGTGAATTTGAACTAATAGCAGACTTAAATCGAGAAATCATGGCAGATACCCAAAACCAATAACAACAGGGAGGTCAATGAAGGCCACCCACTACAAGAGTCACATATGGAAAGTTCACCGGCTTCCCCGGCAATGACCCAGATGTGCACGTGTGCACGTTTGAAATTAATTATGTTGTACTGAACAATCTGGATGACCAACATACAAGGCTATAGTGTTTCAATCAACATTAGTGAATGGAGAAGCATAGCATGCTGGCTAACTGAGTATGACATTAATCACTTCAGGCGATATGATGATGTGAAAGATGCTTTCTTATAGTAGTTTAGACGAAAGAAAAGTGAGACCGAGGTATTTGACTATTTACAGAATAATCAGCAGAAAGTGCATTAGAGCCTACAAGAATATGCTACTGTGTTCCGCTCACACTTACGACAGCTGCCCCTAGCTCACGCAAATCTTCCGAACGATGTGATTACATAGTGGTTTATCAATGGGTTAAACCTTCAGCTCAAACAGGTAATGATTATTCGATGCGTGGAAGGATGACGTTGGATGCAGTTATAGCCATGGCTCTACAGTTGGAACATAAGATTGGTGGTTTTATAGAGGATTTGGAGTGGTTAAATGCTGACCAAAGCCGAAGTTATGATCCAATAAAACAAGTCTATTGTACGAAGTGTAAAAACCCTTGTCAGGTTGCGAATAATTGTGTCCTTAACCAAGTTTATTATGCCATCTGTGATACCGCGAGCCACACAACAGAGACTTGTCCATATAACGAAAAGACTCAGAATAGGCTAGCTTTGAATGTTGTTATGCAAAAACCGGGCCAACCAGCCACAAGCTATATACCGTCGCATTTGAGAAATAAAGCTTATCCTACTTATACGAACTACAGGGCCACACGCACAGGAAATTTTAATCGGCCTCGATGGAACCCAGATTTAGCTAGTAACAGTAGAGGCTTACCTCCACCACGTTGCCATTTCTGTGGAGAGATCAAGCACATTCGAAGACACTGTAAGGACGCATAGGAATATGATAAATGCAAAAAAGAGAGGCAAAGCCCAATGGCGAACATGGTTTATATTTCAACAGTATATAGGCAGTCAGCAGCGGTGCAGACCTGCTCCAGCAAAACACTCCACCCGGTTGCAGAATTCTTTGAACAAGTGTAAAAGAACAGCAATGTACATTTGCCAAGGCATCCAACTGGGCTCGAGAAGAACGACCTGTCTTCCTCGATCCCGTACCAGTTACCCGCCAAAAAGTTGAGCAACCAAAAACATCCACACCGAAACCGACCTCAATACAGCCCGTTATTTCACCGAAACAGCACCAAAACTGCCAAGTCAAGGGCTAGCACGGGACATTCTATCCAAAGCTCCGATAACCATCCCTTTGGGATAGTTCTTAACTTTAGTACCGGGTATACAACAGCAGTTTAAGCGGCAGATTGACCCAAGTCCAACACGGGCACCGGCTACGGCGACCATTAATCCAAAATCTGACTCCACAGTTGATCATGCAGTCCCCTTAATTACTATCTAGTAAAAAAACTAGAAAATCTCATAGGTACATATTGACGGAAGTTCGGGAGTCAATATTGCCATGGCGGCAATTTATAAAAAGCTTTGCTCGAACAATATTGAACCAGTGAACTTTTTTGTACGTATGGCTGATTATTCTTGAGTCCATTCGGTAGGACTGGTACGTGATATTCCGATCACTTTACAAGGAATGGTATTCAAAATGAGCTTTGTGGTTATGGATATGCCCGTATCCAGTTTGGATTATAATTTATTATTTGGTCTACCATGGCATAAACAAGCCAAGGTTTTGCAAGATTGTTCATCCCATGAGCTCATCTTTAAGTGTAATCACCGAAAATATATGGTCCCCCTAGACGATATAAAGCCTTGTGAAATTCATGCACGGCCTTACGTGGTGGAATCTATGCATATGCTAGATGGACTGTCATACAATGAGGAGGAAGCTTTTTTGTCGGCTAATCAGGATTTGCTTTCTGTGGGGATGGTAGACTTGCAGCATGTGCTTCACCAGTGGTCTTCGGCGACCTATACAGTGCAGCCCCTTGTGGATTAGACCGAGGATTTCGTGGACCCCATGGGCATTAGACATTTATTCCAATCCACAGATGACCCTTCTATGGCACGACAATTCTATGTGCCGGAAGATCAGCTAGTAACTTGTCACTTAGGTGATGAGTCTAATCCACAACCAGTTAAGATTAAAGTCGGATTGACTCCTACATTTCAAGAGGGTCTGCTCACCCTGTTAAAAGAGTTTACAAATGTCTTTGCTTGGGATTACAAAGGCATGAAAGGTTTAGATCTTCGTATTTATGAGCACCAGGTTGTTCCGAAACTGGATGCTAGACCAATTAAGCAACAGAGTTATTGTATGAACCCTAATTATGCTCAACAGGTAAAGGAGGAATTAGATCGATTATTGTGAGTGGGTTTTATTGTATCGGTGTATCGGTGGAACATGCTGAATGGATCTTGCCCATAGTGAGCGTACCTAAAAACAACAAGCAGTTACGAATATGTGTTGACTATAGGAAATTAAACGTTGCTACGGTGCCTGATCCCTTTGCATTTCCATTTTTGGATGGTATGCTGGACGATGTAGCTAGTCTCGAGATTTACTCATTTTTAGATGGTTATAGTGGGTACAATCAAGTTCGAAAGGCTGAAGGAGATATTCTTAAGACTTCTTTTATTACTAATTGGGGAGTGTATGCATGTACTATCATGTGGTTTGGCTTGCGAAATACACCCAATACTTTTCAACGTTGTATGCAAGAGATATTGTCACCCTACTTGACAAGATTTATGAGAGGGTACCTGGATGACTTTTTCGTATCCGGTGATACTTCTGCACATTTACAGCGAGAATATCACCTTTGCTTGAACCAAACAAGTCTATTTTTTTGGTCTCATGTGGAAAATACTTGGGGCATATTATTTCTAAGCAAGGTATCCAAGGGACCTTGACAAAGTTCAAGTGATCTTAGATGCACCTCCACCGAAAACGCCTAAGGATGTCATGCGTTTCCTGGGTCGGATTCGGTGGCATGGCCACCATCTCCGGTGGTTGGCTCATTTAACTATTAAACTCACCCGATTGACTACGATGTCTCCTCGGCAATTTCCCTGGAGTGAAGAATGCGAGCTCAGCTTTGAATATCTCAAAACCCTCCTCACGCAGGCTCCGATCTTGCAGGCCCCAAACTGACAATTACCATTTCATGTTTTGTTGATGCATCTAACATTGCCATTGGAAGTGTATTAATGAAGCAATAGGATAAGTGGTATCGACCTATTTATTATGCTAGCCATCACCTTGCTTCAGCAGAGGGCAATTACTCTGTCATCGAGATAGATTGCTTGGGTTTAATCTATTCTATCAAAAAAATAGGGCATTATTTACTAAGCCGTAAGTTTGCCTTTCATGTCGATCATTCTGCTTAAGTCTACCTTGTCCTTCACTAGCATCTAGGTGGTAGGCTTGCTCGATGGGTACTACTGTTACAAGAATTTGACTATGATGTTGTACATCGACTTGGTTCGACGCATGCCATTGCAGGCTTCTTATCCCGACTCGATTCTAATGAACCTCCAAGTGCTAGCTCGTACTACGATACGTTAATGATTTTTCTCCCTACTAGGTGTCCAGTGGGTTTGGTGTCTAACACGGCCTTCTGTAAATTAGCCATTTACAATCGTCGATTTTGTATTATTGTTGGCCAAGTGTATTATGCAGGTTCGTCTAGGGCCTTCCTCCGCTGTATCCCAAGCATGAAGTTCCTTCTTTGGTGGCTATGGTTCATTCCCTTCTGTTTAGGAGACATTTTACTACGGACTTGACTTACCGTAAGATTCTGCAAAGCGGCCTCTGGTTTTCATGGACACAAAGAAAACCATCCTAAACCTCAGATTCGAGGTGACTTTATATATCTCATGATTGGTTTAGAGTTTGGAGAAACTAATGCTTCCATTGCACCCGGAATGTGCCAAAACCCTAAGAACAACTCTGTACTTGCTAAATTCTGACATCGGGAGGTCTTGTTTCAAGTCGATGATATCACGATGACATCATCAAATCGTAACCGCCATATAGCATCGCCTTTGAACACCTATAAAAGGAGGGGTTGGCCACATTCATTCTCAGTCTTGCCAATGCCAGTCTTGGGAGCTCAAGGGGTCGTGACCGTCAAGTAAGTACTCTCCAAGTTCCAGTTCAAGTTCTAGTCTTGTCTCTTGCTCTAGTCTTGTCTAGTCTTGTATCATGGAAACCTTGTCTTGTCCTCTTGTAATCTCGTAGTACCAGATCTTGTCAAGTTCTTTCTTGTATCGAGTTCATCTCCTAGAAGGGAGTTCTTGTAATCCAAAGATCTTGTTTCCTACCTACGATCGGGGTTTTTATTCCCTATGAGAGATTTTTATTTTTGTGAAACAAAAAGCTATGTACCAATGCATATTGAACACTTTTTTGATATACATGACATGAATGACATATAAAATCACCTAATAGTCTATAATCACCATGCTAGTTTCAACAGTTTTCGAATGCATTTTAAATAAAGGTATTTTTTTGAACTCAATTTTTTTCCAAAAAAACCTCGTAAAAAATCGTTTAGAACGTTTTCACGATTCAAAAAACGATTTTTATTTAAAAATCGACGATTTTAATGTACTATGGTCGTGATCACCAAGTAAGTACTTTCAAGTTCCAGTTGAAGTTCTAGTCTTGTCTCTTGCTCCCGTCTTGTTTAGTCTTGTATCGTGGACATCTTTTCTTATCCCATTGTAATCTCGTAGTACGAGATCTTTTCAAGTTATTTCTTGTGTCCAGTTCATATCCCTGAAGGGAATTCTTGTAACCAAGATATCTTGTTCCCTACCTACGATCCCGGGTTGTGGGGTCTATCATCTCTAGTCTAGTTTTCCATATCTATCGGTCCCGGGTTGTGGGACATCTTGTATCAATCACATATTGTTGTATTGTTCTCCCTACGTGGGTGCTCTTGTAATCAGAAGCGTATTTCCAAAATCTTGTCTAGTGTAGTCAGAGAGCACAATCTAGTGCTCCTCTGACACTGGTTGCCTACCATGCAGCGTGATGTTTATGCTTATGTAAAGCAATGTGATACCTGTCAGCGTACCGGCCAGCCTTTGCATCGTCACCATTTCCCTCTCCAACCAGTTTTGCCTTTAGAAAAGTCCTCTTATATGATGGATGGTGCTATTGATGTTGAATATCTAAGGGGATGTTTGGTGTTTTTCCCCATGGAATAGGGATGGAATCTGCTCCAGCCAAATAACCATGGATGTTCAGTAGACATGAAACCTTTTGCCTCTATCTCTATTTGTGTGGAGGATTTCACAATGACCCCGTGAGAGTCTCTTCATCTGATAGAGCTTCATGGTTCCATGATGTCATATCAAAGAAAGGACCCAAGTGTATAGCAGCTCGAAACGATGCAAGGAAGAAAATGGCATACTACTCAACATGAGGATTATAGAACGAGAATTGTTCTAGATGAAGCACCTACTAGGATGAACACATTTTAATCACAAGGAAACGCTAGACATCTCCAATAGGTGGGCAGATAAATTTGAAAATGATGTTTGATGGATGTTCTATTCGGATTAAAGTGAAAGAAGAACATGTTCATAACGAGTTAAAAGACAAGATGTGATCTTGGAACATGGAAAAGTGATCCATTAAGATTATGTGATTGCCTAAAAGGTATGAAGCGCTAGTGCAGCAATTGCAATGTTTGAGAAATAATGTTATTCCCTTGTTGTTCAGAAGGTCTTGACCTTGAACTGTCTTCCTCTTTACTGTCCGTCCAAGATCTTGAAGTATCTTTCTTCGCACTACAGACTGTATGGCATTGTTGCACCCAGCCAGGAGTCACGAATGCTGCTATAAAGACCAGTAAAGGCTCTGCTACTGATGTAAGAAATTCAAAAAGAGTGACAGCACCATTCACACAATGATGCAGAGTAGTGACTCTTTGTTGGCTACTCATTTAAACTCCAATATCTGATGATCTGGTATCCCTCCCTACCAGTGGTACCTTACTTGCATCCAAACACTATCTTTCCAATTTATTTGTGGAGCTACCTTAGCATTCTCAAAAGAGATTTAATATATTTTTCTGCCCCTCTAGGGGATTGACTTATCACCTTTTATGGTAATCCAGTTGATTAGACTTTTCCCTAGCAAGAAATTTGGACGAGCAATCATTTTTAGTCCTTAGGGGAATGTACTCAGTTTCCAAACGCCATGGTTGACTTATGCTTGTCATTTCGTTGACTTGGGATCTCATGTTTGACTCACGCAGGGGAAAAGAGGGAGAGATTTATGAAGTCATGGGAGCTAATGTAAGGACAAAGATGCCTTTTATAGGAACTAAGCTTATGGAATGTTACTGGGACATTTCAATGCTCAAACAAGAAACATTAAACCACCTTCTATGATACTTCATAGGAAATGATGAGAGAGATGGGCACCATAGAGATGGGATTGGAAAGATGTTTCAAAGACTAGGAGTATATGGAGTATGAAAGATATTTAGTGAACCTGAGCAGAGCACATGGGCGAGGCATCCCTAACGGCCTACAAAGATTCTTGGTAGCGGACAGCTTTATTTGCTTCCCATATCATCATGGGGCTAGCATATTGGATTATGTCATGGCCATGGTGAACTTTCTCCTCTATATTGAGGATTTGAAGTGGGATCTTGGGCCATTATGACAAGGATGGATCATGTCCTAATGACATTGCATATCATCGAGGGAGAAGGGGGGGGGAAGGGGGGGGGGGGGGGGGGGGGGGGGGGGGGGGGGGGGGGGGGGGTTGGGTTGGGGCGGGATCCAGTGCATCCTATCATATATACTTTTACTCTCCAGTCAGACTTTGTTTACATAGACAGGATTTATAGATACCTATGTAGAGAGGAGCCCAGTCAGCCTCTATCAAAGCTCACCCAAATTTCGAGGCATACCCACACACTTTGCCAAGGAAGATGTGGTTCTTGGTTATGCCCCAGAATAGTTGGTATGATGATGAATGCAAAGAGCTCAGAGCTTAATTACAAAGGAAGGGACTCACCATGATGAGAATGTCACATATTACCTAGAGGCCTCTAGTATCACTCTATGAGAGAGAGAGAGAGAAAAAGGGGGGGGGGGGGGGGGGGGGGGGGGGGGGGGGGGGGGGGGGGGGGGGGAGGGAGGGAGGGAGGGAGAGAGAGAGAGAGAGAGAGAGAGAGAGAGAGAGAGAGAGAGAGAGATGAGAGAGAGAGAGAGAGAGAGAGAGAGAGAGAGGGGGAGAGAGAGAGAGACTTTTTAAGGTCTATTAGAGGCCAAAATCGGCCTACATATACATCAGCATGATCGGATCCACTGTAATCCCAAAGGGAAAATAAAAATGTGAGTACAAAACAAAGTATAAAAGGAGGGTGTAATAGCTGGCGTTGAGGGTGTGGGGTGCTACGGGTATGCACTCTATGTGCTGAGGGGGTGAGATACAAATATGATATGCATAGGGAGGGGAGGGCGGGTGGAGTTATAGCCCTCTAGATGCTTGGAGTGGATGTAGGATATAATGCATGGGTGGGTAGGGCATCGTGGTGAGCCTCAAAATGCTCTGCACGTCCAAATTGGCAGGGGTGCACTGTTGACATCTCCATATCTCCATGTCATGGCGTGCATGAATCACATATCTTTCTCTGATGGATGTGCAAGAGGTCGGGACATTCTCAATGAGCTCTCTTGTAGTCTATTCCGGTAAGAAGTTCTTGCATGCCGAAGAGTCCAAAGGTGGTGACTCTGGGCGAGTGTTGCACTCTGTAGACTACTAGAGGCAGTCTAAAGTGAAGTACTCCTATTGTTTGTCATCGCCTAGTTGTTGTATGAATCTATGTGCTGGTCTAAATTAGGTTTCTTGTGTAATTGATAATCAACCCTAATTCTGGCCGCCACTCATTTCTCTGAGCTAAAATAGGATTTGAATAGAAAACATAAATTTCTGGTAGGGTGTAATTGATTTTGCTCTGTCTCACACCCCTTGCACTGCTCTTGGATGTGGTAACTATGTATTGGACTACTTTGGAATCTCTTTTTGTATCAGTCCAACTTTGCCTCTTCAAGATTTAACAGTACTCACTCTACTGTTCAGTTCTACTGTTTGGTGCTCTCCGCATTGTCGGGCACTGATTGTGTTACAGAATATATTTCTCCAAGAAGGACCTCAACCTCAAATGTAGCCATCCCTAGGGTGCAGCTACATTTGGGAAAACCAAGGTTATGTTGTACTGTGTACAACACCACATTGCAGTGGATCAGGAAATCAGTCCTCTCTTTTACTTATGGCAGGACATGGAGTACACAGGCATATATATACTTGTGAGTGGGCTTCAGCAAACCAATGTTTTCACTCAGGAGAACAGCAGAGACTAGATTGGCCAGAGGTTATGCAACTCTGGATGGATTGGAGAGGATGTGTTCTCATGTTCAATTTCGGGAACCTCAAAGAAAACTTAGGCCTTTTAATACCTTGATGATATCAGCTGCTTTTTGTATTGAGTACATCTTTGAGGGCCCGCAGTTGGTGGCCACTGTGGAGTAGGTCACACAGATGGATGGAGGAGGGATAGGCGTTTGGGGTTTCTATGATTACGTGGATGATTAGAGCCAATGCTTCAGTACCACATAAGATCATTAGAACAAGGCTAATGGCTGCCCCGGTGTTGATTGAGGCACTAGCCAGAGCAGTCTTCGTCATAAGTAGCCTTTGGGAGCTCTTAGAAATAGATATATGCACAAATGACATCAGACTCAACCCAACATTTGTTATGCACTTGTTCTATTGCAAGTACTATAAGAGCCAGACTTGGATGCTACAAGGAAAATTCTTCAATATCTAAAACATGTTCTGAACTATAGATTAATTTGTGGACATGGAGCTGAAGTGTAAATCCGGATACATAGATAGCGTCTGGGCAAGATCATCATACGGTAGAAATTCAACAAATAATTATGTTTTGAACCTAGGTGATGAAGTTTGAGCAAAAAGAAACCTATAGTTGAAGTATCAATGATAATGGTGAAGTACAAAATAGAAGCTACATTGCATATTAGGTCTCTTGTTTGCACAAGCAACATTAAGTTCACAAACAAATCAACGTTTCATCCTATAATTAACCACATTGAGGCTCATTATCATTACATTGAAGAGAGTTCTTGCAAAACGGATTGATTCAGTCCAATTGAGCAACATTATCATATTGTTGACATTTTCACAAAGTTCTTAGGTGCGAAGAAGTTCCTAGACCATGACAATTTTTATTGGGGTTCCGTGCACTTCATTTCTTTCATTTATCTTCCCCAAACATTGTATTGAATGCATCATGATATATTTTTTTGATCTTTTAGGTCATTTTGGCCTTTTCAGTATGTCAACTTTTTGTTTCTGTTTTTCCTTTTGTGTGTGTGTGTGTGTGTGTGTGTGTGTGTGTGTGTGTGTGTGTGTGTGTGTGTGTGTGTGTGTGTGTGTGTGTGTGTGTGTGTGTGTGTGTGTGTGAGGTCGCCCATGATAGGGGTGATCGCTCGTGATACATGGAATTGTCTCTTTCAAGGGAGGAATCGCCCAATATCTGTAGTAATCACCCAACATGTGCACTCACCCTACCTAAATGAACTTGCCCAAGATATGCACTTGCCTTACCTAAATGAACTCGTTGAAGATTTACACCCTCCTTGCCTGAATGAACTCACGAAAGATGTGCACCTGGCCTACCTAAATGGACTTGCCCAATGTGTGCACTCGACCTACCTAAATGAATTTGGCCAAGATGTGAACACACCTACCTAAATGAACTTGGCCAAGATGTGAACTCGCCCAAGTGGTATATCTTCGGTATTGTCTATTATGCTTGAAGTCAAATGTGGTCGCCCAAGCACATAGATGAAAGTGGTCGCCAATCAAAGTGTGTAGTCACCTAGGGAGGTTGTCCATGTGCTGGATAAATCGTCCGAGAGAGAGAGAGAGAGAGAGAGAGAGAGAGAGAGAGAGAGAGAGAGAGAGATTATTTCGTGTTATTTGATAATTTACAGTAGATTAATCTTCATCATCCATCTACATGTGATACATGTGATGTGCAGGTCCTCATATAGGACGCCAATCAAAGGTTTGTACATATGTGGATCAGGTGCACACCCAGGAGGTGGAGTAACAGGGGCTCCTGGAAGAAATTGTGCACGAGTGGTTATCAAAGATACAAAGATCTTTCTCGGGTAATGTTTTACTGCTTACAGTTGTAAGAAAGCCGCCAAAATTTGCAAAATTTGGGGTATACAATGAAAGAACATTCTTTGTTGAACTTCTCATGGGAAGATCAGGAAGTTGTAGCCTGTTGGCAGAGGTCGGGGTATTTATTAAACTAAAATCCCAAACTATTTTTTAATTATTATTAATTGGGGGCCTTTAGGTTGACTTCATACATTCAAATGCCACGGTGGAGACGGTTCCTTTCAGAATCCAAGTGAAGCTTTCCCTCTGATTTGATCTAACAGATAAGAATCACATGTGATTTTATGTGGCACACTTCCTTGCCACTACCTAACCACGTTTATCAATTGCTTCATATCTTTTGTCTTTCCCTTGAACACAGTTCTATGGCTCGTCTTTGAAAAGAAGATATACCATGATTTCTGATTAATCTGGCTTTTAGAAGATCTGTGGACTCCCAATGTCTATATGAAGAGCCCAGCCCCATTTCGCTAGTTTAGTCAATCTAGTTCATTTGTGAATCCCGATGTTGTAGGTCATTCCTTGTGAAGCTGACTGTCCTATTCTCGTTGTATGTTGGACAAGTCCCTCTGGCTAATCCTATGTGCTGGACTGTTGTAATCCCTCTGTTGTACTCTATTTGTGTGTATTACCAGCAGTTGTCTCTTTAGAAGGATCCAGCAGGCTGAGAGTTGCGTGCAGCAGGCGGAGGAGTGTGTTACAGGGTTATGCTGTTAACACTTGGCTTGAAGCCCTGCTAGAGGAAGTGTCTGAGTAAGTAGCCTGGGCCCTGTGGTAAAATGGGCAAGTGGAGCTGTAACCATGCTGTTCGTTAGGCTAATTTCTTGTGCTGTGCACCTGAGTATACTCCAGTCTGTATGGTCATCTAATGTATGTCCTGAGTAAATTTGGACAAATTCGGCTAAAGTACTCAAATCCAGCTCAGAGTCATTTTTGGCAGTTTCTTGTCTGCTGTAGTTGTATTATAGTGAAATTCAATGAGGCTGTGAACTTGTCTATAGGCTGGCCTACTATCTCATGTGATGTCTACAGTGATAGACTTATGCAATTTATTAAGATTTGAATAAGTTTAAGTGACTTACATATTTAAATATGTTATTTACTTCAATACTCACCTTTGCTTGTGTTGTTATGGGGAGAGAGACAAAAAGAGATAGAGAATAGGAAATGTATTTTTGAGAGAGAGAGAGAGAGAGAGAGAGAGAGAGAGAGAGAGAGAGAGAGAGAGAAAAGACAAGCTCACTTGCACACACACACAGAAACATGAGAAGCAATACTAGTAGCAAATAAATACGAGCCAATAGGCAATTGTGTTTGCACACACACATAGACATTAAGGCCGACTCATAGTGCATGAAAGTTAGGCAGCAAAAGACCAAGGTAAAGAATCGAAGACAAAGATTATGGGACACAAGACAGATACAAATAATTGACAACCTAGAAAAGGAGTGCTTTCAACGTAAGAAAAGTCCATGAGATTTTGTCAATTTTTGTTTAAATCTTATTCTTGCTATGGCATGAGCATCGAAAACCATAGGACAGAGAGGTAGAGAAATTTAGCTCAAAGTAACATAAAGTCAAAGTATATTTATCGTGAGTATTATATATACACTAGAGCATCTCAACTTGATATATGGATGAGCGCGTTTTCGTGTTCTTTGATGCACATATCATTCGTATTCACTAGGAGGCTAAGAATTACTCGTTGTACTTGTATCTCCAATTCTACCCAAAAACCTGATGTCTTGATCCTGATGTGAAACCATAAGGTTTTTGGAGTCAAAGAAGTGTAACATTGATTTTATTATTTAAGTGATGATGAGGAATCATTCACACCTAGATGACTAAAGCATGAGTGTCTCATAGGGAACCCTCTTTATGAGGTCGGAGTCATGTTAGGATTAGTCTTCCTATCATATTAGAGGATCAAGAGATCCTCCATCAAAAGAATTGTTGACTTATCAAAGAAAGTCCAAAAGAGAAGGATTCCTTAAAAAGTAGCATAATGCCAACTGAGAACTTAGAAAAAAGAAGCATTGTTGGATTTCATTTCAAAAGTTTGAGTGTAAAACGTATATCCTAAGTTTGTAGGGAAATTCAACATATCAACTCCATGTATGGATATAGTCAAAGAAAATATGGAATTTTACAACGATGAATTCAAAAAATATGAAGTCCATGTGGAGATTGAATGGGTGGTTTCAAATTGCATTGACAATGTCTATCTCTTGGGCCATTTTCACTTCTCAAAGTCACACATAAGTCACTTTGGTGTTCTTTACTTGATAAAGACTCCAAATTGTTATCAATTGAGATGGGATTTACTATTTTCTTACATTGCTTGTAGAAGAATTTCCATTAGACTAAGATGGAGCTGATATACAAGTCAAAGAAGAAAGCTAGAAGTGAATATCTTAAGGGAGAAGCTAATATTGAAGATGTAGGAGTGAAAGAGTTCTCTCTAGAGGAGAAATAGACCATGACAATTATTATGAGGGAAGACCATGGTGTCCAAGGTTCTAGAGAATATTGGGTGAATTGCCTTAATTGGTCCTTCTCTGCCATTGGCTATCTTGTCGTCCTTTGATATTGAAGAAAAGCAATATTTTTTGCTTAGTAACATTCAAAAAGTAATTAATATTAAGAAAGAATTTACCCTTGCAGCAATTGCACCTAGTGGAAGATCAAGGGTTTACCTTTGATGATGAAATCGATGTTGGGGATGTAAGGGTCATGTAACCTTATCCCTATATTCATATACATATATCATTTATAGAACACTGCTTTATAAGATCATTATGTGGGTTTCCAAACTCCCATGCATGTGTTCTCATCTCTCCTCTCCTCTTTCTCTCTCCATCTCCTCCTTGCTCCTCTTGTGCAGCCTACCAAAGGCCTTCATTGGTATCAGAGCATGTTCAAGGTTGTGATGCAAGGAGTTTCAATGGAAGATTGGGGCAATGAGATGAATTTGCAAGTCGGTATCTTTTTAACAATAGGTTGGTATGTTGACCATAAGTTCAGGAGATTTAGTTTGAAGCCCTTTAAAGTTATATGCATAGCTTACATAGAGAGTTACATCCAGGGTAGACTTAGTATGTATGTACGAAATGATTCAATACGTACTTTAGGTTCGATACGAAAAAGTACCGTATTGAATAAACAATGTGTGGCTGATGTTTTTTTAATTGTTATGTTATTCTTAGAGCAGTCGAGCTATGTTTCTATCCATACTTATTACTCTCGAGTCTCGATGGAAGTCACTCCCTATTATCGTAGGTGTGTGTCACGCGAGGCTATGAGCTCTCTACTGCACTTCTTGCGTGTGCACATAGCATACTGCAAGTATGATTGGACTTAGGGATAAAGCACTTTTCCGCACCAGGATGGACTATAGTCTTGTTTCAAGGTAGAGTAATACTTAAGCATTCGTAATGTAACAATTGGATGCGTATTTATTGACTTGATGCTTAATTTTTGCTAAATGATAATCAATATGATATAACCTTTACTATAATATTAGCCTTATTGATGTTAAGGTAAGCAATCTCAACAATGAACATCTCAAACCATATGACCAATTTTGATCATGTATCTGATATAAAATAGAAAACCATTATTTTTTTATTGAATATAAATTGGACATCAATATTCACTACTAGTTCCTACGATGATTGCATCTGAATTTTTAGCATAATTGAGTACTCATATAGCTAATTGTCATAGTTCAATAAATGATTATGAGCATGTGGTAGTAGAAGCTTGACTCTAGAGATTGCAATGTGTATATAATTTTGAATTTAAATTTTTTACTTGATTTTTAATATTTATTGATAACTTATTTTGATTCAATTTTTTATTTCAAAAACTAAGCTGCATGTCTTCATCATATCTTGTCAAGTGAAGCCAATTTGGAAGTTGCACACTAATGTTCTTAATGTTTTGACATCTACTTCACAACGCGGAATGGGAATAAGACTATGGCAGTGCAAGTATTGTGATGAGCAATATACTAGCACTATCACAAGAGTAATGAAACACCTGATAGGCATTGGATGCACAAATCAATGTGGTGCATGTAAAATGATTCTACAAAGTATTAGAGACAAGTTAATTGCATAGCACTCTTCAGCACTGAGCTCAACCACAAATATAAAATGTGGTAAAAATATAAATTCTTTCATGATTTCTTGGTAGGTGGAGGGAATACATGCATCCAAGAGAAAAGAAATACTTCAGTCTCTCCATTTAAAAGGAATAAAGATGATTTTTTAAGTGTGGATAATCTTGATGAGGATATAGGTTCATCAGTTTTTGCATCAGAAAAGAAACAAAGCACTCTTACATCTAGGATATCCTTACAATCATGGGTAAAGGAAAGGTACAAAATGGCAAAAATCGAAATTTGTGCACTCTCATTGAGTGCAATATTTCTTTTAATGTTCTTAGAACACAACAATGGAAGAGAATGGTTAAAGCCATTGCATAGGTAGGCCCTACAAAAACGTGGACAGGCTTCGATTATACTAAAATGAGGACATCTATGTTATATGAGCAAAAAGCAATGATTAATAAAGCAATAACTCTTGTGAAGGATGGATGAAAAGAATTTGTTTGCACTATAATTTCTGATGTACGGGTAGATATTCGTAAGAGACACATCATCAATATCCTTGTGTCCTCTTTTTTAGGTACATATTTTCTACGTATTATTGATGCAGGTATAGCATCATAATCTTTTAAACTTGATTAAAGTTCAATACTTTTATTTTTGTGATTTTTCTCATTATGATTTTTTCAATAATTAACACACGTAAAGCAAGTGAAAAAGTCACCATTCAGTTTATTTTCATGCATATAAGGTAGGCAATTTCAGAGGTTGGAAAAGAAAATTTCGTCGAGGTTATAATGGACAATGCTTCAAATTGCAAAGCTATGACCTATGATAGAAGAAGATTTCTCTCATATTGTTTGGATACCATGTGCATCACATTGTATAGATTTATTGATGGAAGATGTAGGGAAGCTTTCATGGGTTCAACCTTTGGTTTCAGATGCTACAAAGATGACTACATTTTTTTTTGCAAGAAGCATCAAGGTCTTACAATATTTCATAGTTATAATACATTGGATATAGTACAACCCTCGAAGACCAGATTTGCATATATCTATTTGGTCTTACATAGATTATCTCAGTTGAGAGATCCACTACTCCAAACTATGATTGATTCATAGTGGAGAGTTTTGAATGCTTGTCAAGATGAGCATGTAAAGTTTCTTCAGCAACATATATTGGATGATTTATTTTGGGACGAGTTACGTTCTCTATCTTTGATTTTGGGACCTATTATCATTCTTCTTCAAGTTATGGATACAGAGGGATCTAGATTGGGCCTTGTTATCATCTCTTTATGGAGATGAAGAGATTCACATCTCAATGTCCTTTGCCATTATATCGATAAGTACTATCTAGGTTTTACCTAAACATTTGAAATTTGTGATTATTAAATTTTTGCTTTTTGATGCCTATAAATCTATTTTTTAGACGCTCATCTATATTGGAGAATGTGGATAGAGAATAGTCTTTAATGAGTCGGCTTATACATGCAATGGCAGCAATGTTACATCCCTATTATCGATCTCTTGATGTATGATCAGATATGTCATTGACTACTATGTAATCTGAATATGTTGGAAGGGTATTCTTAGAAGATGAGCAATTGAAGATAGACATGGAGTTTACAAACTTCATGCACGGGATAGGTCCTACATTTAGTAGAGCTGTTACGCTCAGAAAAGAAGCAACAAAGCAACCTCTTACGTGGTGGCATTCATATGGGAGGATTAGTCTTCCTAATCTCACTCACATTGCACTTCGAGTATTATCACAAGTAAATTTCAATTTTCAATATGTAATACATTATTTGTTCATTATGTATTTACTATTTACACTTGCTTGTGGTATGTATATCTAAGATTGTTCCACAAGTGCATGCGAGAGGAATTGGCCTTCGTATTCTTTGATTCATATGAAGATCCATAACCACTTAAGCACTTCGAAGCTAGAGAAGTTAGTGTATTGTAGAGCAAACATGTAGTGCATAGCTTTCATGCTTTGAGTTCGATTAAGCAGGTATATGAAAAAATACATTTCAAAAATCTAATTGTACATTCTACAATGTATTATAATGCTAAGTATATACACTATATTTTATATTCTGACATGAAGATTTGAATTTTGGTTAGGTAGATATGACAGAGTTGAAGTTGGATGATTCTACATTAGAGACCACAGAATGGCATATACATGATTAGCAAGAAGATATTATTAGAGATCTATGTAGAGAGCTTGAGAGTATTGATCATTGTGTCACTAGAGTGTGCGCGTATATACATGGCATTCAACTTCATGTTTCTTGTGCACTTTTGCACAAAGAAAAGCTTCTTATCTACACATATCGTAGGCATGCGACTGAAGCTGTACAACTTGTTCATACATAGATTGATATTGAGGAGAAGATCTCTATGCATTCAGAGGGCATTAATCTTACAAGCTCACAAAGTGGAGGTTCTAGAGACAGTTGAGCCAGAGTATGATGATGAGGGTAATGTTCTCAATGATGGAGGATTGCACTCTTCAAGAGATTCATCATCGTCATCTCATGATGATTATTAGAGTTTTGACTCAAGACATTATGTTTTATATACTATATCATTGACGATTATATATGCTTTCATTGTTGATTGATGATGTTTTATCCCTTGTTTAATCATCCATGGATAGTGACACAATGATACATGTTTTTCATATTTGTAAATCATAATTTACATTCATGTGACGTGGACTATGAATCATGAATCATGATTAGTAATTTACTCTAATTTTTTATCATGAATCATTGATGTTTCCAAGTCTCATTTTGGAACTTGTACTCTTAACACTTACACTTTGATTTTGATGGATCATTGTCATGTTAACACTTACATTCATTTTTAATCATGTTACCAGTTAGATTATAGTGGATGTATTGAATATAAAGCATTTTTATATTTTATGGGCAATAGATTAATTCAATTTTAGCCAATTGATGTAGAATAATCTAAGAATTTTAAATTTTTCTTTATGTCTTCAAAAGGTATGTACCAATTGCATACCTTAGAAATCATTCAGTACCAATGTATGTTCCATACGTATCGTATTTATACCAGACCTTACGTACCTTTTCACCTTGGATACAACCTCGTAGAAGGGTGCATAATCTGGGTTTTAGCTCTATTATGCCAAAATCTCAAAAAACACAGAGTGATGTAGAAGTCAAATCCACAATTGCTTTGACAATAGGTTAGTATTTTGGCTATTCCTTGAGTTCTGGGAGTCGGATTGGAGTGATTCGAATTATTGTGTGTACCTTGACAAAGAGTCTATAATTCTATAGAAGAATGTAAGTCTAGATTCATAGCTCTAAGTCACACGTGATAGATTAGATCATCTCATTAGATTCATTCTTCGGTGGTTCTTGGTTGGGAGGTGTATCACTTTTGTATTGGCATGTATTGCCATCAGTTTTTGGCATGTGTATTTGCCATTATCTCTCATTGGGTCAGTGACAAGTTGTGATAGGTTACTCATTCTTCTTTTGCTATTGGTTATCTTGTCATGATTGCTTAGTTTATAAGGGATACTCTATTGGATTTTTCCTAGGATTTTTTCATATCTACTTGGTCCGTTTGGAGACTTGGTGAGAAAGTTTATATTTATGGTTTTATGTGCATGCTAGATGCAGAGTTAGCTGAGAAGTGATTCACATGTTTTTTTTCTCTAGCAAGAAATTTGTGATAAGAGTTTATGGATATGCACATGTGATCCTATTGATGATAGAGTATTATTTCTAGTCTCTTATTACATTGTTATTCTTTGGCTTGTTAGCATGGTATTTTCTTGGTTTGATGGCATGAAATATTCAAGATGAAAAGATCATATGTGGAATACATTGGTTCGTGTAGGGTTATACATGTATGTATATGCATAGAGATGCACAAAGGCCTCGTGATATGCTCGAACACATATGGATGGATATGGATGCATTGGCTAGCTTCACTGTCCAGTTACAGCTTGTGGATTTAGTCTTTGTGATGAGAATGAGCATGTTTCTTTTGATGAAGCATAAAATTCCAAAAATTGGATGGCTTTCGTGCAATCAAAATATGATGCTATTATGAAGAAATGGTACTTGTTCTTTATGTGGTTTTCCTCCAAGCAAAAAGGCCATTGGAACTAAATGGGTATATAAGCTGAATTATAAGCCTAATGGAATACTTGATAGGTATAAGGCTAGGCTTATTGCAAAAGGTTATGCTCAAGAAAGAGGCACTGACTTTGATGAGACCTTCGCACCCACATGCGGAATGACTATCGTTAATAGCGTTTGTGCATTTGCAGCTCATCATGGTTGGAAAGTATATCAGTTGTATATTAAAATTGCATTTTTGAATGGTGATTTACATGAAGAAGTGTATGTATTTTCAGCCCTATGGTTTTGTGCAGAAAGGGCTTGAAAACAACGTGTGGAGGATGAAAAAGGCATTATATGGTTTGAAACAAGCACCATGTGCTTGCTATGAAAAGATACATGCCTACTTGATTGCACATGGTTTTGAGGATTTTCCAACTGAGAGCATCTTATATGTTAAGCATGCAAATGATGTGCTTCTTATCATTGTTTTGTATGTTGTTGACATGTTGCTCAGTAGTCCTAATGAGAAGCATATTGTTGATTTTAAGGCTGATTTCCATGCCTCTTTTGAGATGTCAAATTCGGAGCATTTGCATAATTATTTGGGCATTCAATTTATGCAAGTTGATGGAATAGCTCTATGTCAAAAAAAATATTGGCATATTATTACAATGCTTTGGCCTTGAAGATTGCAAACCTATTTCCACTCCTATGGAAACAGGTTTACGTTTGAGTCTTCATGATACTAGATATGCATTTGATGTTGTTCACTGTGAGCAAGATGTTGGATGTTTCATTTACTTACGTATAACTTGGCTTGATATTCAGTTTCCTATCTCATTGATGAGAAGGTTTATGCGTTTCCCAGGTGTCAAGCATTGGCACACAGTTAAGTGCATCTTTCGCTACTTTAGTGGTACCTAGCTACTTGGATTGTTTTATGTCAAGGGGGGATCACTATAACTAGATTTGCTTTTTCTTACTTTGACTTGCCTGGTTGTTATGACACTTGTGTGTCCACTAATGGTTTTTGCTTCATGCGTGGTAGCTTATGCATATCTTGGTTGAGCAAGAACCATCCTACTGTGGCCACGTCTAGTTCTAAGTATGAATGTATAGGAAAGCTTTAACAGTGATTGTTGACTGCATGTGTGGCTCAGATACCTTTTGGATGATTTAGGTGTTGGTCATTCTTCTGCCACTACTATTAGGGGAGCTCTAGATTGTGCTCTCTAACTACAATAGATAAGATTTCAGAAATACCTTCTGATTACAAGAACACCCACGTAGGAAAAATGATACAAGAATACATAATTGATACAAGGTGTCCCACAACCTGAGACCGATAAGTACTGATTACTAGATCAGAGATGATACAAGATGTCCCATAACCCGATACTAATAGGTTTGAAGCAAGATCTCTAGGTTACAAGAACTCTCTTCAAGGAGATGATCGAGATAGAAGAAATAATTAGGCAAGATCTCGTACTATGAGATTACAAGAGGACAAGACTAGATGTCCAAGAACTAGACTAGACAAGACTAGAACAAGGAACAAGACAAGAACTAGAACGGGAACTTGCAGAGTACTTACTTGGCAGTCACGACTCCTTGAGCTTCCCAAACTAGTATTGGCAAGACTGATCATGAATGTGTCCAACCCCTCCTTATATAGGTTTTCAAGGGTGGTTCATTGAAGGCGGTTACGAATTGATGATGTCATCAATGATATCATCAATCCAAAACATGTGCTCTAGATATTGGAATGAGCCAAGTAGACAATCAATCTTAGGGTTTTGGCATGCTCCGGATGCAATGGAAGCATTGGTTTTCCCAATTTTTGAACAAATCATGAGATATAGAAGTCACATGGAATATGAGGTTCAGGATGGTTTCCTTATCCATGACATCAACTCCCCCTGAAGCGACGAGTTCCACAAGGAGTGGTCATGATCTTTGGTCTTAGCTTCATTGGATTTTTCTTATCAAATTCCCAACCTTGATTGGCTCTCTAAAGGTTCTCTGCAAGTTCCCAAGTATGATCACGGATGTCATACCCTTTCGAATGAACAAGGTACTCCAATCTTCCTCTATATATTCTTGAATCTAGGACATGCCCGACTTCAAATTCTTCATGATCATCAATCTCGATAGGTGGTGAAGCACTAGGTCTCTCCCCTCTCAGTGGTGAAATCTGATATAGTTCCAACATGGACACATGGAAAACTAGATGTATTCTCATGGTACTTGGTAATTGAAGCTTGACGGTGACTAGATTAATCTTGCCCAAGATGATAAATGGACCAAATCTTTGATGGTCTAGCTTTGCACAAGGCCTTGAAGTTTGCAAATTATTTTTGAGTAACCACACTTTATCCCCGATTTAATAGGATGGATTTTGAACATGATGTTGATCTGCATAATACTTATACTGCTCTTAGGCTTTGTGGATCTCTTCCTTGAGTTCTTTGTGAATGTCCATGAGGTATTGGGCCTTATCTCTGGTAGCTGGTTTCTTGACATGGTTTGAGTGTTGTATATCCATCCTTGGATGTTGTCCATAATTTGCAAAGAAGGAAGTCTGCTTGGTAGATGTATGAACACTCTTATTATAGGCAAACTTTGCAAAGGATAAAAGCTCCAACCAATCATTTTGATCATAGTTTATGGTGCAACAGAGATACTGTTCTAGGACTTGATTCACCCGTTTTGTTTGTCCATCAGAGTGTGGATGATTGGCTATAGATAATTTAACTTGAGCACCAAGATGCTTGCATAGACTATTCCAAAAGCTAGATATGAATTGTGGACCTCGATCACTGACAATGTCATCAGGTATTGTATGAAGCCTAAATATGAATCTCATAAAAAGTCTCACTGTGGCTGCACCTATGATTGTCTTGGTAGTTGGAATGAAGTGTGCCATCTTTATAAATCTATCCACTATAACAAGAGTGGCATCATATTTATCTAATCTTGGTAGATGTGTGATGAAGTCCATAGATAATGAAGATCATGCCCTTTTTGGAATAAGTAAAGGTTGCAAGTGGATATGAGGTTTATGGTGCAGTACCTTATTGCAAGTGCCATAGGTCCAGATTTATTCTTTGACTTCCTTCCACATTTGAGGCCACCAAAAATCTCTAGATATGACCTCTATTGTTTTATTCGCTCCAAAATGTCATGCTGCAAGGTTATCATGAGGTTGCTAAAGTACTTGGATCCTGGTCTTTCCTCGAGAGATATACAATAGATTCGTATAGAATAGTAATCCATTGTTTTCTTTGAACTCGTTTACTTCATGAAGTTTTCCTTCTTGAATTTTCTGCCTAATGTTACAAAACAATTCATCATGTGGTAAAGCCTTAGGAACCAATTGGAACAAGGCTAAATCTTCTTGATGGTTTAAAGAGATGGTTGCTAGTTGGAGATATTTAGGCTTGAGTAAAACTTTCTCTTGTTGATCAAAAGCCTCTTCGCATTTCTTCGATGCAAGATAAGATCTTCTCAACAAGGCATCTGACTGACATTGCTGGTGTCTTGGATGATACGTGATGAAGAAATCGAACCTAGATAGAAAGTTACTCCATCAAGATTTCCTTCTATTGAGGATGCGGGTAGTCATAAAGTAGTCTAAATTTTTATGATATGTGTATACAATAACTCTATGAGCTGCTCCTTCTTGATGGTGACGCCAGGTATCAAATGCATCTACGATTGCAAGGAGCTCTTTATCATGGATTTCATAGTTAATGTCTAGAGGAGAAGATTTTCTTGAATGATATGCAACAAGATGTAGGTGTCCATCATCCTCATGTTGGTATAGGATTGCCCCCCAAGGCAAAGTCTAATGCATCTGTCTCCAAGAAAACGTGGTAGAGTTAGGGTGAACTAGAATTGGGGCACTAGTGAATGATGATTTCAGGGTCTAAAAGGCTTTCTGTGCATCTTCATTCCATGAGAATTTGGTGTTTCCTGTAAGCTTGCTAAGGGGTGTCACGATTTTGGAGTAATCTCTTATGAGTATCCTATAAAAAATGCCAAAGCATAGAAAACATTGTACATCTCGAACACTCGAAGGTGATTGCTAATCAAGGATTATCTCTATCTTCTTAGGATCCATAAAAATTCCTTTATCTGATACAATGGATCCTAAAATTTCCACTTCTGTCTGATGGAAAGAGCACTTCTCCAACTTTGCATATAATCCTTTTTCTCTTAGTTTCTCTAGGACTATCTTTACATGATATTCATGATCCTCTAGATTTTTGGGGAATATCAAGATATCATCAAGGTATTACAACAAAATCATCTAAATACTTTTGAAAGATATCATTCATCATATGTTGGAAGACAGTTGGAGCATTTGTGAGACCAAATGGCATAAATGTCATGGACAACGGAAACCATCTTGAACCTTAGATCCCATGTGAATCCTATATCTCATGATTGGTTCAGAATTAGGAGAAACCAATGCTTCCATTGCATCTCGAGCATGCCAAAACCCTAAGATTGACTGTCTACTTACCTCATTCGGATATCCAGAGCTCATGTTTTGAATTAATGATATCATCGATGACATCATCAATTCGTTACCGCCATTCATGAACTTCCCTTGAAGACCGCCAAGTAAGTACTCTCCAAGTTCCAATTCTTGTTCTTGTCTTGTTCCTTGTTCCAGTCCTGTCTAGTCTTGTATCCTGGACATCTTGTCTTGTCCTCTTGTAATCTCGTAGTACGAGATCTTGTCAAGTTCTTTCTTGTATCTAGTTCATTTCCCGGAAGGGAGTTCTTGTAATCTAGAGATCTTATTTCATACTTACGATCCCGGGTTGTGGGATCTCCTGTATCATCTTTAGTCGAGTTGTTCATACCTATCAATCCCGGGTTGTGGGACATCTTGTATCAGTCACGTATTCTTGTATCGTTTCCCCTTTGTGGGTGATCTTGTAATCAGAAGTGTATTTTCGAAATCTTGTCAGAGAGCATAATCTAGTGCTCCCCTAATATTTTGGCAAGACTAGCTTCTATCCAAGAGTAGTCATCATGGAGAATGCTTATAAACAGATTGTAGCAACACTTCAGAGTCTCCAACAACAAGTCGAAGACCTAACTCATCGACAGACACAAGTCGAGATGGGACATCCAGTGCATGTGGGTGCCCTCCTCCAAGGATTACAAGAATGAATCGGGAGTCTTCAGACAAATCAAGGGAGTACGCAAGTAAATCAACGACCTAGTACATCCTTCATGAGGGAACCCAAGATCTGCATGCCAGAAAAGTTCGATGGTGATCGCACAAAGTTCCGAGGATTCTTGCAACAAGTCAAATTGTACATCCGTATGCAGCCTGATAGATACCTTGATGATGCATCCAAGGTCGGTTTTATTGGAACCTTGCTCTATGGTTAAGCTTTATCATAGTTCGTCCCCATCTTGGAGAAGAATATGGTTGTACTTCATGACTATGAGGGATTTCTTGGAGAGCTCATCACCACATTTGGAGATGCAGACACGAGTCGAGTGGCAGAAACAAAACTTCGGAAGCTATGTCAAGTTCACAAGAACTTAGAGTATTTTATAACCACTCGCATCGTCAATAGAAGGCAATCTTGATGGAGTAACTTTCTATCCAGGTTTGACTTTGTCATCACATACTGTCGAGGACGTCAACAATGCTAGTCAGATGCCCTTCCCAGAAGGTCTTACCTTGCACCAAAGAAGGGTGAAGAGGCCTTTGATCAACAAGAGAGTGTATTACTCAAGACTCAGCATCTCCAGTTAGCAGCTATCTCTTCAAGTCATCATGAAGATTCAGCCTTGAATCATTTGATCCGTGAGAATCTACCATAGGATGAATTGTTTTGTAACATTAAGCAGAAATCTCCAGAAGGGAAATTCCAAGAATTAAACGAATTTCAAGAAAAGGATGGGTTACTACTCTATAAGAACCTATTGTATGTCCCTCCAGGAAAGCCCAAGATCCAAGTACTTCAACAACGCCATGACAACCTTGCAGCAGGACATTTTGGAGTGAATAAAACAATAGAACTCATATCAAGGGACTTTTGGTGGCCTCAGATGTGGAAGGAAGTCAAAGAATATATCCGAACGTGTGATACTTGCAATAGATCTAAGGTACCATGACATAAACCTCATGGCCTTTTGCAACCTCTACCTATTCCACAAAGGCCATGGACTTCACTGTCTATGGATTTCATCATAGATCTACCAAAGTCAGACATGTATGATGCTGTTTTTGTTATTGTGGATAGATTTACAAAGATGACGCACTTCATTCCAAGTACAAAGGCAATCATAGGTGCAGCCACTGCTAGACTTTTTCTCAGATACATCTTTAGGCTTCATGGATTGCCTGATGATATTGTCAATGATTGGGGTCCACAGTTCATATCCATCTTTTGGAACAGTCTTTGCAAGCTCCTTGGTGTTCAAGTTAAACTATCTACAGCAAAACATCCATTGACTGATGGGCAAACAGAACGGGTGAATCAAGTCCTAGAGCAATATCTTCGTTGCATAAGCAACTATCACCAAAATGATTGGTTTGAGTTATTACCCTTTGTAGTGTTTACCTATAACAATAGTGTTCATGCTTCTACTAAGCAAACTCCCTTCTTTGCAAACTATGGACAACATCCAAGGATGGATATAAAACTCTCAAATCATGTCAAGAACCCAGCTACCAGAGACAAGGCCCATTACGTAATGGACATTCACAAAGAACTCAAGGAAAAGATCCATAAAGCTCAAGAACAATATAAGTACTATGCAGATCAACATCGTGTCCAGAATCCATCATATCAAATTGGGGATAAAGTATGGTTTCTCATAAACAATTTGCAAACTTCAAGGCCTTGTGAAAAGTTAAATCATCAAAGATTTGATCCATTTACCATCTTGGCCAAGATTAATCCAGTCACCTTCAAGCTCCAACTACCAAGCACCATGAGAATACATCCAGTTTTCCATGTATCCATGTTGGAACCATATCAGATTTCACCATTGAGGGGGAAGAGACCTAGTCCTTCAACACCTATCGAGATTGATGATCATGAAGAATTTGAAGTCGAGCATGTCCTAGATTCCATAATATCCCGAGGAAGATTGGAATACCTTATTCATTGGAAAGGGTATGATATCATTGGTCGTACTTGGGAACCTGTAGAAAACCTTCAGAGAGCACCAATCAAGGTTCGAGAATTCCATATGATAAATCCAATGAAGCTGAGACCAGATAACATGACCGCTCCTCATGGAAATCATCGCTTGAGGGGGAGGTGATATCATGGACAAAGGAAACCATCCTGAACCTTAGATCCCATGTGAATCCTATATCTCATGATTGGTTCAGAATTAGGAGAAATCAATGCTTCCATTGCGTTCGGAGCATGCCAAACCCTAAGATCCACTATCTACTTGCCTCATTCGGATATCCAGAGCTCATGTTTTGAATTGATGACATCATCGATGACATCATCAATTCGTAACCGCCATTCATGAACTACCATTGAAAACCTATATAAGGAGGGGTTGGTCACATTCATAATCAGTCTTGCCAATACTAGTCTTGGGAGCTCAAGGAGTCGTGACCACCAAGTAAGTATTCTCCAAGTTCCAATTCCTGTTCTTGTCTTGTTCCTTGTTCCAGTCCTATCTAGTCTTGTATCGTGGACATCTTATCTTGTCCTCTTGTAATCTCGTAGTACGAGATCTTGTCAAGTTCTTTATTGTATCTAGTTCATCTCCTGAAAGGGAGTTCTTGTAATCTAGAGATCTTGTTTCATACTTACGATCCCGGGTTGTGGGATCTCCTGTATCATCTCTAGTCGAGTTGTTCATACCTATCAATCCCGGGTTGTGGGACATCTTGTATCAGTCACGTATTCTTGTATCGTTTCCCCTTCGTGGGTGATCTTGTAACCATAAATGTATTTTCGAAATCTTGTCTATTGTAGTCAGAGAACACAATCTAGTGCTCCCCTGACAATAACTATATATTCAAAATGGCCATATCTTGTTCGAAATGTTGTCTTCTATTCGTCTCCTTCTCTGATCCTGACAAGGTCGTAAGCTCCTCAAAGATCAATCTTCCTGAAGAACTTTGCTTTTCCAAGGCGTTCCAAGATCTCTAATATGAGTGGTAGAAGGTATCTATTCTTTATAGTGACTTTATTCAATCCATGATAGTCTACACACATCCAGAGAGTCTCATCCTTCTTCTTTACAAATAAAATAGGAGCTCCTGCTAAAGACTTTGAGTGTTTGATAAACCGCTTTGCTAGATTCTCATCAATGTTCTTGCGTAGTTCTGTAAGTTCCTCTGGGATAGTATGTATATTGGTCCAAAGGGCGGTTGTGCTCCCTCTTTGAAGATTTATGGCACAATCATAAGGTCTATGCTCTAGGAGGGTATCTGCATTCTTGTTTTCAGAAACATCTTCAAAGCCTTTGTACTAATTGGGTAGTTACATCTTTCTTGGATTCTTGAGCTGGTATGGCATAGATCATATATATCGGTTCCTTCCTTACTCCATGTATGAAGGCTTTGGCTCCAACATATATCGGGTTCTTCAACATATTTCGATGGGTGATTTTATTCTTTTCCCCATTAATGTCTGGATTATGCTACTTTAACCAGGGCATTCCAATGATAACTAGATGTACTGGGCTCGATATTACATTGAAACATATGCGGGATTCATGGTCACTAAGATGTACTCTTAATGGTGTGGTTTCCATAGTAATATTCCCACATGCTAGAGGTCATCCATCTACTACTTGAGCTACTACTGGTTTGTTCTTTCAAAGTACAGGGATTCCATGTTTCTTAACCAATCCTTCATCGATGAAACATGAGGAGGCTCTTGAATCTACTAGGGCTCTAAGGGAAAGGGTCTTCTTGGGCATGATTAACTTGATAGGTACAAGACATGTTTCTATGGGTATAGCTGGAATTATGAGACCCTTTCTTATATCATGGTCCGATTGTATGGTCTCTTTTACAATTGGACTTCCTCGTTTCCCTGCTCTACAAGGATGGTTGCAACTTTGGAGTTTGTTCTCTTTTTGGGACAACTCACTACAATATGTCGAGGGTTTCCATAATAAAGGCATAACTTCTTCTCTCTCCTTCTCTGTTTCTCTTATGGTGTTAGAGGCTGGAACCTAGTAACATCTATTTGCATAGGTTCAGACATAGACTCATCTTTAGGAGTGGATTGGAAGGATTTCCATTGGCAAGGTCTTCCTTCAACTTGTTATTCTTGTTTCCTTTCAAAAAGGTGATTATCGCATTGAATAGCTTGCATGATGTATTCATTCAATGTCTTAATCTCTAGAATCGTGAGCAGAAGGCCCTTCACATCATCTCTTAAAACCCATCTAAATTGGCTTATGAAATAATCTCCATGCCAAGTGAGATCACACATTAACTACCTAAGTTCTGATGCATAGATACAGGCAAGGTGGTTACCTTGGCTTAACTTCCGAAGTTTTGTTTCTGCCACTCGACTTCTGTCTGCATCTCCAAATGTGGCAGTGAGTTCTCAAAGAAATCCCTCATGGTCGTGAAGTACTACCATGTTCTTCTCCAAGATTGGGGCAAACAATGATAATGGTTAGCCACAAAGCAAGATTCCAATAAATGCGACCTTGGATGCCTCGTCAAGGTATCTATTAGGTTGAATACGGATGTAAAATTTAACTTGCTGGAGAGATCCACAAAACTTTGTGCGATCCCCATCAAACTCTTCTAGCATGCAAATCTTGGGTTCCTTCATAAAGGATATACTCGACTGCTGATTCACTTGAATACTTCCTTGATCTCCTTGAAGACTCCTGATTCGTTCTTGTAATTCTTGGAGGAGTGCACCTACATGCACGTGATGCCCCATCTCGACTTATGTATATCGATGAGTTAGGTCCTGGACTTGTTGTTGGAGACTCTGAAGTGATGCTACAATCTGTTCATAAGCATTCTCCATGATGCTCAATCTTGCATAGAAGGTGGTCTTGCTAAAATGTCATGGGAGCACTAGATTGTGCTCTCTATCTACAATAAGAAAGATTTCAGAAATACACTTTTGATTACAAGAACACCCATGTAGGGAAAATGATACAAGAATACATAACTGATACAAGGTGTCCCACAACCTGGAACCGATAGGTATGGATAACTGGACCAGAGATGATACAAGACGTCCCATAACCTGGGACTGATAGGTTTGAAGCAAGATCTCTAGGTTACAAGAACTCCCTTCAAGGAGATGATATAAATACAAGAAATAACTAGACAAGATCTCGTACTACGAGATTACAAGAGGACAAGGCTAGATGTCCAAGAACTAGACTAAACAGGACTAGAACAAGGAAAAAAGACAAGAACTAGAATGGGATCTTGGAGAGTACTTACTTGGAAGTCATGACTCCTTGAGCTCCCAAGACTGGTATTGGCAAGACTGATTATGAATGTGGTTAACCCTTCTTTATATAGGTTTTCAAGGGTGGTTCATGAAAGGCAGTTATGAATTAATGATGTCATTGATAATGTCATTGACGATGGCATCAATTCGAAACATGAGCTATAGAGATCTGAATGAGGCAAGTAGATAGTCGATCTTAGGGTTTTGCATGCTTCGGACCTGATGGAAGCATTGTTTTTCGCTTATTCTGAACGAATCATGAGATATAGAATTCACATAGAATATGAAGTTCAAGATGGTTTCCTTATCCATGGCAACCACCATCTTCACTGACAGTCACAGTGCATTAGTAGTTGCGAGGGACCTTGTGTTCCATGCTCGCACAAAGCACATTGAGGTGCATTATCATTTTTTCAAGGAGAAGTTCTCTATCAGAGAGGCTAGTTTGGCATACCTGCCCGCAGAAGATAACATTGCAGATCTTTTCACAAAGGCTCTACATCGGGAGAAATTTGAAGCTTTCTACAAAGCTTTAGGCCTAATTCCTTTTGTGGATTGATCTCTTTCCATATAGCTTGGTTTTTCCTTATACATGAGTGCAAGCTCCTTAATCACTACATCACTCCCAGGGGGGATCTGTTGATATATTACAATAGTGATGTGTATGAATATTCTTATGAGTGTTGTGGCATATTTTTTCCTTTTTAGAAGGTTTTTTCGCCGGTTTATAGACACGCCTATAACCCTTATGGATCACTTATCTTTGTACATTCACTTGGTAATACATTCAATATTGTGTGTTGCGCCCCAAGCTTCTTCTTCTTCCTTGTGTTCTTCACCTGCTTCGGTAGATCTCAAACTCCAACAAAACAAACTAATAAGGATTTTTTTCATGAATTCCATTTCCTCATCTCATTTTGGTCATCCTTGCTCAAGTCCACACATGTAGATAAAGATGTACTCAATTCCTTTCCACCTTGTGTATTGAATTTGTGAAGTAATTTGGATATATGCTCACCTTGAGACATATATATGCATTTGTTGATGGAGTATATTCACTCTTAGTTGTAGTAGAAGATTGATGGGCCCTTCTTAGAACCAATATCTTCACTACTAGAGTTACCCAAAAATTGAATTGCTCTCTAGAACAAAGGATTGAACTTGTGAAAATTTTCACAACAAAAATAGAATCTCTAAGCTTTCCAATAATCCATAGATCACTAACTTTAGACAATATGATTTATGTCAACTACCTTGCACAAGATAGACTATAAATTATCCAAATAAAAATCTTGTATCTATGTGTACCTTTTCACACACATATATTTGGAATTATAAAGAGATTGACTAGTGATATTTCAAGCTCAATATACTGAATGAGAATGAAAATTATGCACTACGATTAAAGTAAAAAATGCCTTATAAAAGTAATAATAAAATTATCTATCTTGCTCATGAAATAGATAACTACACAATGAAATATAGGAGATCAAAGATCAATGCCTATGAGAAAATTCGAGCTAGCGAGGGGTTAGCTTAGCTACGGAGTAGTTTAGACATGAATTATACACTCCCATGAGAGACTAAAAGTGCCCAAATGATGCTATAGGATGGCCACAAATTTGTTCCAATCTCTTCCTTATATAATGCTCAAAATTGGTGTATAATTTGAATTGGAATGATGTCACCAAATCCTCAACTTTTCTCCATCAAGTTAGATTAAATCTTTAGCTAAAAAGCTCATGGAAAAGTAGTTAGTCTTTTAAAAAGTGAAGTGATGTGGCACCTTAATTTAGCATGGGTTCACACACTTGATCTTGCTAAATTTGTAACACTCCTCCTCAAGCTCAAGTGTTATTCTTCATTGATCTCCTTCAAGTTGAGGTTCATCCTAAACTTTTCCAACTTGCTTGCATCCATGAATTTGGTCATGATATATGCTATTTGCTCCTTTGTGTTGATATGCCACATGTCTACTTCCTTTTGCTAGTAATTTTCCTCTAATAAAGTGATAATGGATCTCTATGTGCTTGGTTCTTTCATGGAACCTAGGGTTGCTTGCTAGATGAATGATTGACATGTTATCCAAATAGAGTAAACTCTTTGACCTCCACATCCAAGTCTTTGAAGAGCTTCCTCAGCCACATAATCTCATATGTTCTAAAGCTCTGTACTCAACCTCAATAGATGATAATGCATCTGTAGGTTGTTTCTTGGATATCCATGAGATTACTCATTGACCTATAATGAAGACATATCTAGATATGCTCCTTTTGTCCTCCTTTGAACCAACCAAATCAGCATCAATAAAGCCTTGTGGTTGTAATCCATATCCATAAGGGTGCCAGAACCCTTGGTTGACATTATTTTTTATGTACCTAAGCACTCTCTTAACTACACCATATGAATATCACTTGGATGGTAGCATAACTAAGGCTTCCAGTTATGTTTTGATATGTTGAGATATCTTCAAGAGGCTTCCCTTCACCTCCACATAACTTATTATTTGAATCCAAAGGTTATGTGGCTTACATCCACTCATACCATACTAATAAAGTACATCTAGAAAGTATCTCCTTGGAGCTAGGTAAATACCATTTTCTACATAAACAACTTCAATTCCAAGAAACTATTTATACTCTCCAAGATTTGAAATCTTGAATTCACTCCCAAGCTTTGCCTTGATCCATTTCATACCTACATCATCACTTCTTGTTATGAGTAGGTCATCCACATATATGTATATATAGATAATTAGTCCTCCTTCCCTCTTGAGGTATAGAGAGGGATATACATCACTTGAGTTGTTTCCATACCTTGAAAAATATTCCACAAGGCTTTGATTCCATGCCCTAGGAGTTGCTTTAATCCATACAATGCATTTTTAAGTTTACAAACAGAATTTGAATAGTTAGGGTTTTCAAAACCTAATGATTGAGTCATGTAGACTATCTCTTGCAAATCATCATTAAGAAAAGCATTCTTCATATCTAGTTGATATATTGGGATGTGGCAACCCCAATGATTTCCTCAACTGTGGTCATCTTTCCAACTGGGATGAATGTTTCGTCATAGTCAATCTTATAGGATTGAGAAAATCATTGTGCCACAAGCCTTGCTTTGTATCTAGTAATTGAACCATGAAAATTTCTCTTCACTTTATACACCCATTTATTGCCAACTACCTTCATCATTTTTTTTTGGAACTAGAATCCATGTGTTGTTGTCTTCAAGGGCTTTGTACTCTTCCCTCATAGCTTCTTGCCACTCCTTTGTATCTTTGGCCTCTTCATAGGTAGAAAGTTCATGGTGTTTGCTAACCCTAGACATGAAAGAATAATGCTTAGCAATATAACCGTCGTAGAAAAGCCTTGATATTGGATGTTTTACCTTTTTTTTACCTCCTTTCTTCTTCATTTGGTGGGATAAACATCCTTTGCCTTGGTTCCTTGATCTTTGCTTTTGATTTAGTTCCCTCTTCTAACATAGGTTCTTCAAAGTCTTCAACTTCATTTCCATCTTCATCAATCTCTACAAATCTTGCCTTTCCTTTATTAATTAAATTCTAGAGACATATACCATCCAATGCTTATTTTGAACCTATTAAAATTTTTAGATTTAGATAATTCCCCCATCGATAAAAATGAGGTTTATAAGTTCAAGCATGCATTAGAACTTGCTTTAGATAAGAATATATAAAAAAGAGTAGACATGCATGAGCTACTTAGAGCATTTTCAAGCCTCACTAAATTTGGTTTGAGAATATCCAAGAGTGATGACTTAAGACCATTTTGAGGTGGATTTATGCAATTGAATGAATATATTAATAAAAAAATATTATTTTTTATTGTATTGAATTCAATTGATTTTTAAATGTTATATAATTCATAATTTAAGTTGAGGTATTATGATGATATGTGAAGTGATCATGTGGATTTTAATGTGAAGTGATGATATGGATTTCAAAAGTTAGGATATATAGTGATATGTTGTGGATTTAAATTCACATGTGATAATGTGGATGATGTTGATTACATCCATCTATATTACTATCTACCTACCTATAGATCTACTTATACGAGTACCTACCTATCTATCTACCTACATATCTATCTATATAATATCCATCCATCCATCTATCTATCTCTCTCTCTATCTATCTATCTATCTATCTATCTATCTATCTATCTATCTATCTATCTATCTATCTATCTATCTATCTATCTATCTATCTATCTATCTATCTATCTATCTATCTATCTATCTATCTATCTATCTATCTATCTATCTATCTATCTATCTATCTATCTATATGTCTATCTATCTATCTATCTATCTATCTATCTATCTATCTATCTATCTATCTATCTATCTATCTATCTATCTGTCTGTCTGTCTGTCTGTCTGTCTGTCTGTCTGTCTGTCTGTCTGTCTGTCTGTCTGTCTGTCTGTCTGTCTGTCTGTCTGTCTGTCTGTCTGTCTGTCTGTCTGTCTGTCTGTCTGTCTGTCTGTCTGTCTGTCTGTCTGTCTATCTGTCTGTCTGTCTGTCTGTCTGTCTATCTATCTATCTACCTACCTATCTCTCTATCTTTCTATCTGTCTATTTGTCTGTCTGTTTGTCTGTCTATCTCTCTGTCTGTCTGCCTTTATGTCTGTCTGCCTGTATGTCTGTCTGTCTATATGTCTATCTGTCTG